>JALGBA010002535.1:0-30697 GCA_023970755.1 Azemiops feae
TTGCCCTTCTGAGCTCTTCCACGTGCACACAAACACCCCCCAATCCCTTCCCTGTACCCTTAAAGACACAGAAATCAAGTGCAATGCAAGAAAATAAAGAAACAGAAAGTCTGTTTTTTTTTCTCTTTAACTGCCTCAGGCGTGTCACGTGTCACAATGTTGGAAATCTGTTCTGGAAGGTTCCGGCAATTGCGAAAAGCTTTAGCTTTTAATTAAGCCTCTTTACTTTCAAAAAAAACTTTGTAAAAGCCACAGACAGACTGAATTAAAGGGGGTAAAACTAATTACATTTGTTTAAAGCGATTAAACCTTTCCTGGTGTCTTTTTTTCCCTTTCCCCACCCAAACCACTTTCTTTTTTACCCTCTCCTCTCTCCCCCTCCCTTTTCTTCAGTTCACCTCCAGCTCACGGCAGGAGCACCAATCAGCTGGACCCAATCAGTCTCTCCTGCCGGCATCCAGCCGCCTCCTTAGGGACTTTTTTGCCCTCTTTTGGGTAAGGAAAGACTAGGGCCTTAGGTTTGACCCATTTTTGGGTTAGAATAGAGTAAGGTGAACCTCAGGCTGCATTCTGATGACTTTGCCCCTAAAATAACAAAAATAGTCTTTCATATCTTGGGAAAGCCTGACTTTTCTGCCCTCTTTTGGGTAAAGAAAGACTACGGCCTGACTTTTGACCCATTTTGGGGTTAGAAAAGAGTTAGGTCGACGTAAGGCTGCATTCTGATGACTTTGCCCCCAAAATGACCAACACAGTTCGTGATATGTTAGGAAAGCCTGACTTTTTTGCCCTCTTTGGGGAAGGTTATCCTGTGTGTGGCTGCTATCCTGCCTTTCCAATGGAGGCATGCTTTCTGCCCATAGCATTAGCACTTTATCCATCATAGCCTTTTTAACCCGGTGTAAGTGTTTTGAAGCAGGTTTCCTCTTCTGTGCATGTTCTGCAGCCCTTGGCAACCGTTGCTCTATTATGAAAATATCAAAGGTTCTATAAGTAATAATAATAATAAAGTCATCTGATGACTGTCCCCCAACTTAAAACAACAAAAAAAAAAAAACAACATAGTCTCTTCATACCTTAGGAAAGCCTGACATTTTGGCATCCTGGGTTACAAGGGAGGATCGGCCGGATTTGACACACATTTTGCGGTTAGGAAACAGTTAGTCGTACGTCAAGGGCATCTGATGACTTTGCCCCCAATAACAAACATAGTCTTTCATGTCTTGGGAAAGCCTGACTTTTTTGCCCTCTTTTGGGTAAGGAGAGACTACGGCCTGACTTTTGACCCATTTTGCAGTTAGAGGAGAGTTAGGTCGAGGTTTAGCCGCATTCTGATGACTTTGTCCCAAAATGACCAACGCAGTGACCAACACATGTTAGGAAAGCCTGACGTTTTTGCCCTCTTTGGGGTAAGGTTTATTTCCTTGGGTGGCTGCTATTCCAAAACAACCACAGGCGCGCAGTCTTTGCGTGCCCTGTGTTATATATGGTCGCTGTAGTCCCTTTCAGGCTGCTATACATAAAATAATCACAGTAGGGCACCCTTTTCATGCCCTGTGCTATAGATGGTCTTTGTAGTCCTGTCAGGCCGCTATGCCCAAAATAACCACAGGTAGGCTCTCTTTACATGCCCTGTGCTATAGATGGTCTTTGTAGTCCCTGTCAGGCCGCTATTGTCCAAAATAACCACAGGAAGGAACCGTTTGCAAAGCCCTGTGCTATAGATGTCTTTGTAGTCCTTTTGGTCCGCTTGGCCAAAATAACCACAGGAGGGCACTCTTTGCATGCCCTCAGCTATGATCGTTTGTTCCTTACTGAATTACTTTCTTTGCACTGATAAATGTATGATAAATTTATCCATGTTTATTAATATGCACCACTACCAGCTAGTTCAGGGGTCTTCAAACTTGGCACTTTTAAGACTTGTGGACTTCAACTCCCAGGATTCCTCAGCCCTCATGGCTGGTTGAGGAATTCTGGAGTTGAAGTCCACAGGTCTTAAAGTTGCTAAGTCTGTAGACTCCTGAGTTAGCTGGTTTGCCCTTCTGAGCTCTTCCACGTGCACACAAACACCCCCCAATCCCTTCCCTGTACCCTTAAAGACACAGAAATCAAGTGCAATGCAGAAAATAAAGAAACAGAAACTCCGTTTTTTTTCTCTTTAACTGCCTCAGGCGTGTCACGTGTCACAATGTTGCAAATCTGTTCTGGAAGGTTCTGGAAGGTTCCGGCAATTGCGAAAAGCTTTAGCTTTTAATTAAGCCTGTTTACTTTCAAAGAAAACTTTGTAAAAGCCAGACAGACTGAATTAAAGGGGGTAAAACTAATTACATTTGTTTAAAGCATTTAAATCTTTCCTGGTGTCTTTTTTCCCCTTTCCCACCCAAAACCACGTTCTTTTTACCCTTCTCTCTCCCCCTCCCCTTTCTTCAGTTCCTCCCTCCAGCGCCCGGCAGGAGAAACAATCAGCTGACCCAATCAGTTCTCCGCCGGCTTCAAGCCGCCCCCTAGGGACTTCGTTTTGCCCTCTTTTGGATGTTAAGGAAAAGAATTAGGGGCCTTATGTTTGACCCATTTTGGGGTTAGAATAGAGTAAGGTGAACCTAAGGCTGCATTCTGATGACTTTACCCCTAAAATAACAAAAACAGTCTTTCATATCTTGGGAAAGCCTGACTTTTCTGCCCTCTTTTGGGTAAAGAAAGACTACGGCCTGACTTTTGACCCATTTTGGGGTTAGAAAAGAGTTATGTCGACGTAAGGCTGCATTCTGATGACTTTGCCCCCAAAATGACCAACACAGTTTGTGATATGTTAGGAAAGCCTGACTGTTTTGCCCTCTAAGGTTTATTTCCTTGTGTGGCTGCTATTCCTGCCTTGTCCACTGGAGGGCACTGCTTTCTGTCCCATAGCATTAGCACTTAGGCCATCATTAGGCCTTTTTAACTCGGTTTAAGTGTTTTGAAAGCAGGTTTCCTTCTTCTGTGCCTGTTCTGAGCCCTTGGGCCTCCCGTTGCTCTATTATGATTAATATCAAGGCTTCTAATAATGTAATAATAATAATAAAGTCATTCTGATGACTTTGCCCCCCAAATAACCAACATAGTCTTTCATACCTTAGGAAAGCCTGACATTTTTGCCCTCTATGGGTAAGGAGAGACAACGGCCTGACTTTTGACCCACTTTGCGGTTAGGAGACAGTTAGGTCGACGTATGGCTGCATTCTGATGACTTTGCCCCCCCAACTAACAAGCATAGTCTTTCATGTCTTGGGAAAGCCTGACGTTTTTGCCCTCTTTTGTGTTAGGAAGACCGAAGGCCCTGAACTTTTTGACCCATTTTGCGGTTAGAGGGAGTTAGGTCGAGGTAATTGCCGCATTCTGATGACTTTGTCCCCTAAAATTGACGCAACAGCAGTGACCACCATTTTTAGGATAGCCCGACTTTTTTGCCCTCTTTGGGGTAAGGTTTATTTCTTTGGGTTGCCTATTCCAAACAACCACAGGAGCGCAGTCCTTTGCGTGCCCTGTGTTTATATATGGTCGCTGTAGTCCCTTCCAGCTCTATACATAAAATAACCCACAGTAGGCACCCTTATTCATGCCCTGTGCTTAGATGGTCTTTGTATCCCTGTCAGCCTGCTATGGCCAAATACCACAGTAATGCAACCGTTTGCAAGCCCTGTTCTATAATGGTACTTGTGTCCTTTCTGGCCGCTATGGCCAAAATAACCACAGGAGGGCACTCTTTGCATGCCCTCATGCTATGCTCTTTTGTTCCTTTACTGAATTCCTTTTCCTTTGCACTGATAAATGTATGATAAATTTATCCATGTTTTTTAATATGCACCACTACCAGCTAGTTCAGGGGTCTTCAAACTTGGCACTTTTAAGACTTGTGGACTTCAACTCCCAGGATTCCTCAGCCCTCATGGCTGGTTGAGGAATTCTGGGAGTTGAAGTCCACAGGTCTTAAAGTTGCTAGTCTGTAGACTCCTGAGTTAGCTGGTTTGCCCTTCTGAGCTCTTCCACGTGCACACAAACACCCCCCAATCCCTTCCCTGTACCCTTAAAGACACAGAAATCAAGTGCAATGCAAGAAAATAAAGAAACAGAAACTCCGTTTTTTTCTCTTTATTCAACTCCTACAGGCGTGTCCGTGTACATGTTGCAATCTGTTCTGAAGGTTCGGAAGGTTCCGGCAATTGCCAAAAGCTTTAGCTTTTAATTAGCCTGTTTACTTTCAAAGAAACTTTGGAAAGCCACAGACAGACTGAATTAAGGGGTAAAAACTAATTACATTGTTTAAAGCGTTTAAAACCTTTCCTGGGTGTCTTTTTTTCCTTCCCCACCCAACAACCACGTTTTCTTTTATACCCTCTCCTCTCTCCTCCCCCTCCCTTTTTCCTTCGATTCACCTCCAGCTCCCGGCAGGACCATCAGCTGGACCCAATCAGTCCCTCTCCCTCCGGCATCACAGCCGCCTCTTAGGGACTTTTTTGCCCTCTTTTGGGTAAGGAAAGACTAGGGCCTTAGGTTTGACCCCATTTTTGTGGGTTAGAATAGAGTAAGTGAACCTCAGGCTGCATTTCTGATGACTTTGCCCCTAAATAACAAAATAGTCTTTCATAGCTTGGGAAGCCTGACTTTTCTGGGGCCTCTTTTTGGGTAAAGAAAGACTACGCCCCCCGTCCTGACTTTTGACCCATTGGGTTAAAACAGGTAGGTCGCGTAAGGCTGCATTCTGATGACTTTGCCCCCAAAATGACCAACACAGTTTGTGATATGTTAGGAAAGCCTGACTTTTTTGCCCTCTTTGGGGTAAGGTTTATTTCCTTGTTTGGCTGCTATTCCTGCCTTGTCCCCTGGAGGGCACTGCTTTCTGTCCCATAGCATTAGCACTTAGGCCATCAAAGGCCTTTTTAACTCGGTTTAAGTGTTTTGAAGCAGGTTTCCTTCTTCTGTGCCTGTTCTGCAGCCCTTGGGCCTCCCGTTGCTCTATTATGATTAATATCAAGGCTTCTAATAATGTAATAATAATAATAAAGTCATTCTGATGACTTTGCCCCCCAAATAACCAACATAGTCTTTCATACCTTAGGAAAGCCTGACATTTTTGCTCTCTATGGTTAAGGAGAGACTACGTCCTGACTTTTGAACCCACTTTGCGGTTAGAAACAGTTTAGGTCGACGTAAGGCTGCATTTCTGATGACTTTTGCCCCCCCCAAATGTACAAACATATCTCACGTCTGGAAGCCTGACTTTTTTTGGCCCTCTTTTTGGTAGGAAGACTACGGCCTACTTTTTGACCCATTTTTGGGTTAGAGGAGGTTCGGTCGAGGTAATGCCGCATTCTGATGACTTTTGTCCCAAAAATGACCACGCAAGTACCAACCATTTTAGAAGCCTGACTTTTTGCCCCTTTGGGGTAAGGTTTATTTCCTTGGGTGGCTGCTATTCAAAAGAACCCCGGAGCGCAGTGCTTTGCGCGCCCTGTGTTATATATGGTCGCTGTAGTCCCTTTCAGGCTGCTATACATAAAGTAACCACAGTAGGGCACCCTTTACATGCCCTGTGCTATAGATGGTCTTTGTAGTCCCTGTCAGGCCGCTATGGCCAAAATAACCACAGGAAGGCACCGTTTGCAAGCCCTGTGCTATAGATGTCTTTGTAGTCCCTTTATGGCCGCTATGGCCAAAATAACCACAGGAGGGCACTCTTTGCATGCCCTCATGCTATGCTCTTTTGTTCCTTTACTGAATTACTTTTCCTTTGCACTGATAAATGTATGATAAATTTATCCATGTTTATTAATATGCACCACTACCAGCTAGTTCAGGGGCCTTCAAACTTGGCACTTTTAAGACTTGTGGACTTCAACTCCCAGGATTCCTCAGCCCTCATGGCTGGTTGAGGAATTCTGGGAGTTGAAGTCCACAGTCTTAAAGTTGCTAAGTCTGTAGACTCCTGAGTTAGCTGGTTTGCCCTTCTGAGCTCTTCCACGTGCACACAAACACCCCCCAATCCCTTCCCTGTACCCTTAAAGACAGAGAAATCAAGTGCAATGCAAGAAAATAAAGAAACAGAAACTCCGTTTTTTTTCTCTTTAACTGTCTCAGGCGTGTCACGTGTCACAATGTTGCAAATCTGTTCTGGAAGTTTCTGGAAGGTTCCGGCAATTGCCAAAAGCTTTAGCTTTTAATTAAGCCTGTTTACTTTCAAAGAAAACTTTGTAAAAGCCACAGACAGACTGAAATTAAAGGGGGTAAACTATTACTTTGTTTAAAAAAGCGTTAAACCTTTCCAGGGGGGGGGGGGGGGGGTGTTCCTTTTTTCCCTTTCCCCACCCAAACCACTTCTTTATAACCCTCTCCTCCTCCCCCCTCCCTTTCTTCAGTTCACCTCCAGCTCCCCCGGCAGGATCACCAATCAGCTGGACCCAATTCAGTCTCCTGTCTGCATCCAGCCGCCTCCTAGGGACTTTTTTGGCCCTTCTTTTGGGTAAGAAAGGGACTAGGCCTTAGGTTGATCCCATTTTGGTTAGAAATAGAGTAAGGTGACGCTCAGCTGCATTCTGATGACTTTTGCCTAAAGTAACAAAAATTCTTCATATCTTGGAAGCCTGACTTTTCTGCCCTCTTTTGGGTAAAGAAAGACTACGGCCTGACTTTTGACCCATTTTGGGGTTAAAAAAGAGTTAGGTCGACGTAAGGCTGCATTCTGATGACTTTGCCCCCAAAATGACCAACACAGTTTGTGATATGTTAGGAAAGCCTGACTTTTTTGCCCTCTTTGGGGTAAGGTTTATTTCCTTGTGTGGCTGCTATTCCTGCCTCGTCCACTGGAGGGCACTGCTTCCTGTCCCATAGCATTAGCACTTAGGCCATCATAGGCCTTTTTAACTCGGTTTAAGTGTTTTGAAGCAGGTTTCCTTCTTCTGTGCCTGTTCTGCAGCCCTTGGGCCTCCCGTTGCTCTGTTATGATTAATATCAAGGCTTCTAATAATGTAATAATAATAATAAAGTCATTCTGATGACTTTGCCCCCCAAATAACCAACATAGTCTTTCATACCTTAGGAAAGCCTGACATTTTTGCCCTCTATGGGTAAGGAGAGACTATGGCCTGACTTTTGACCCACTTTGCGGTTAGGAAACAGTTAGGCTGCATTCTGATGACTTTGCCCCCCCAAATAACAAACATAGTCTTTCATGTCTTGGGAAAGCCTGACTTTTTTGCCCTCTTTTGGGTAAGGAGAGACTACGGCCAGACTTTTGACCCATTTTGCAGTTAGAGGAGAGTTAGGTCGAGGTTTAGCCGCATTCTGATGACTTTGTCCCAAAATGACCAACGCAGTGACCAACACATGTTAGGAAAGCCTGACTTTTTTGCCCTCTTTGGGGTAAGGTTTATTTCCTTGGGTGGCTGCTATTCCACAACAACCACAGGAGCGCAGTCTTTGCGTGCCCTGTGTTATATATGGTCGCTGTAGTCCCTTTCAGGCTGCTATACATAAAATAATCACAGTAGGGCAACCTTTTCATGCCCTGTGCTATAGATGGTCTTTGTATCCCCTGTCAGGCCGCTAATTCCAATAGACCACAGGAAGGCACCGTTTGCAAGCCCTGTGCTATGAGATGGTCTTTGTAGTACCCTTTCTGCCGCTATGGCTCAACATACCACAGGAGGGCACTTCTTTGCATGCCCTCAGCTATGCTCTTTGTTCCTTTACTGAATTAAGTTTCCTTTGCACTGATAAATGTATGATGAATTTATCCATGTTTTTTAATAATGCACCACTAACCACTAGTTCAGAGGTGTCTTCAAACTTGGCACTTTTTAAGACTTGTGACTTCAACTCCCAGGATTCCTCAGCCGTCATGGCATGGTTGAGATCTGGGATTGAAGTCCACAGTCTTAAAGGTGCTAGTCGTAGACTCCTGAGTTAGCTGGTTTGCCCTTCTGAGCTCTTCCACGTGCACACAAACACACCCCAATTCCTTCCCTGTACCCTTAAAGACACAGAAATCAAGTGCAATGCAAGAAAATAAAGAAACAGAAAGTCTGTTTTTTTTCTCTTTAACTGCCTCAGGCGTGTCACGTGTCACAATGTTGGAAATCTGTTTCTGGAAGGTTCCGGCAATTGCGAAAAGCTTTAGCTTTTAATTAAGCCTGTTTACTTTCAAAGAAAACTTTGTAAAAGCCACAGACAGACTGAATTAAAGGGGGTAAAACTAATTACATTTCTTTAAAGCGATTAAACCTTTCCTGGTGTCTTTTTTCCCCTTTCCCCACCCAAACCACCTTCTTTTATACCCTCTCCTCTCTCTCCCCTCCCTTTTCTTCAGTTCACCTCCAGCTCCCGGCAGGAGCACCAATCAGCTGGACCCAATCAGTCTCTCCTGCCGGCATCCAGCCGCCTCCTTAGGGACTTTTTTGCCCTCTTTTGGGTAAGGAAAGAATAGGGCCTTAGGTTTGACCCATTTTTGGGTTAGAATAGAGTAAAGTGAACCTAAGGCTGCATTCTGATGACTTTGCCCCTAAAATAACAAAAATAGTCTTTCATATCTTGGGAAAGCCTGACTTTTCTGCCCTCTTTTGGGTAAAGAAAGACTACGGCCTGACTTTTGACCCATTTTGGGGTTAGAAAAGAGTTAGGTCGACGTAAGGCTGCATTCTGATGACGTTGGCCCCAAAATGACCAACAAATTTTTGTGAGTATTTAGGAAAGCCTTACTGTTTTGCCCTCTTTTGGGTAAGTTATTTCCCTTGTGTGGCTGCTATTCCTGCCTTGTCACTGGAGGGCACTGTTTCTGTCCCAGAACGCTAGCACTAGCCATCATAGCCTTTTGAAAACTCGGTTTAAAGAAAGTGTTTTGAAGCAGGTTTCCTTCTTCTGTGGCCTGTTCTGCAGCCCTTTGCCTCCCTCTCTATTATGATTAATATCAGGCTTCTAATAATGTAATAATAATAAGTCATTTCGATGACTTGCCCCCCAAATACCAACATAGTCTTTCAACCTAGGAAAGCCTGACATTTTTGCCCTCTATGGGTAAGGAGAGACAACGGCCTGACTTTTGACCCACTTTGCGGTTAGGAAACAGTTAGGTCGACGTAAGGCTGCATTCTGATGACTTTGCCCCCCGAAATAACAAACATAGTCTTTCATGTCTTGGGAAAGCCTGACTTTTTTGCCCTCTTTTGGGTAAGGAGAGACTACGGCCTGACTTTTGACCCATTTTGCAGTTAGAGGAGAGTTAGGTCGAGGTTTTAGCCGCATTCTGATGACTTTGTCCCAAAATGACCAACGCAGTGACCAACACATGTTAGGAAAGCCTGACTTTTTTGCGCTCTTTGGGGTAAGGTTTATTTCCTTGGGTGGCTGCTATTCCAAAACAACCACAGGAGCGCAGTCTTTGCGTGCCTGTGTTATATATGGTCGTGTAGTCCCTTTCAGGCTGCTATACATAAAAATAATCAACAGTAGGGCACCCTTTTCAGCCCTTTGCTATAGATGGCTTTGTAGTCCCTGTCAGGCCGCTATGGCCAAATAACCACAGGAAGGCACCGTTTGCAAGCCTGTGCTATAGATGGTCTTTGTAGTCCCCTTTCTGGCCGCTATGGCCAAAATACCACAGGAGGGCACTCTTTGCATGCCCTCAGCTATGCTTTCTATTTGTTCCTTTACTGAATTACTTTTCTTGCACTGATAAATGTATGATGATTTACCATGTTTTTAATATGCACCACTATAACCATCTAGTTTCGGGGGTCCTTCAACTTGGCACTTTAAGACTTGTTGACTTCAACTCCAGGATTCCTCATCATCATGGCTGGTTGAGGAATTCTGGAAGTTTGAAGTCCATCAGTTCTTAAGTTGCTAAGTCTGTCGACTCCTGATAGCTTGTTTTGCCCTTCCCCTGTGCTCTTCCACGTGCACACAAACGACCCCCCAATCCCTCCTGTACCATTAAAGACACAGAAATCAAGTGCAATGCAAGAAAATAAAGAAACAGAAAGTGTTTTTTTTCTCTTTAACTGCCTCAGGCGTGTCACGTGTCACAATGTTGGAAATCTGTTCTGGAAGGTTCCGGCAATTCCGAAAAGCTTTAGCTTTTAATTAAGCCTGTTTACTTTCAAAGAAAACTTTGTAAAAGCCACAGACAGACTGAATTAAAGGGGGTAAAACTAATTACATTTGTTTAAAGCGATTAAACCTTTCCTGGTGTCTTTTTTCCCCTTTCCCCACCCAAACCACGTTCTTTTTTACCCTCTCCTCACTCCCCCTCCCTTTTCTTCAGTTCACCTCCAGCTCATGGCAGGAGCACCAATCAGCTGGACCCAATCAGTCTCTCCTGCCGGCATCCAGCCGCCTCCTTAGGGACTTTTTTGCCCTCTTTTGGGTAAGGAAGGAATAGGGCCTTAGGTTTGACCCATTTAGGGGTTAGAATAGAGTAAGGTGAACCTAAGGCTGCATTCTGATGACTTTACCCCTAAAATAACAAAAATAGTCTTTCATATCTTGGGAAAGCCTGACTTTTCTACCCTCTTTTGGGTAAAGAAAGACTACGGCCTGACTTTTGACCCATTTTGGGGTTAGAAAAGAGTTAGGTCGACGTAAGGCTGCACTCTGATGACTTTGCCCCCAAAATGACCAACACAGTTTGTGATATGTTAGGAAAGCCTGACTGTTTTGCCCTCTTTGGGGTAAGGTTTATTTCCTTGTGTGGCTGCTATTCCTGCCTTGTCCACTGGAGGGCACTGCTTTCTGTCCCATAGCATTAGCACGTAGGCCATCATAGGCCTTTTTAACTCGGTTTAAGTGTTTTGAAGCAGGTTTCCTTCTTCGGGGCTCTTTCTGTCAGTCCCTTGGGCCTCCCGTTGCTCTATTCTGATTAATTATCAGGCTTTTAATAAGTAATTAATAATAATAAAGTCTTCTGATGACTTTTGCCCCCCAAATACCAACATAGTCTTTTTCATACCTTAGGAAAGCCTGACATTTTTGCCTCTATGGGTAAGGAAGAAGACTACGGCCTGACTTTTGACCCGCTTTGCGGTTAGGAAACAGTTAGGTCGACATAAGGCTGCATTCTGATGACTTTGCCCCCCCAAATAACAAACATAGTCTTTCATGTCTTGGGAAAGCCTGACTTTTTTGCCCTCTTTTGGGTAAGGAGAGACTACGGCCTGACTTTTGACCCATTTTGCAGTTAGAGGAGAGTTAGGTCGAGGTTTAGCTGCATTCTGATGACTTTGTCCCAAAATCACCAACGCAGTGACCAACACATGTTAGGAAAGCCTGACTTTTTTGCCCTCTTTGGGGTAAGGTTTATTTCCTTGGGTGGCTGCTATTCCAAAACAACCACAGGAGCGCAGTCTTTGTGTGCCCTGTGTTATATATGGTCGCTGTAGTCCCTTTCAGGCTGCTATACATAAAATAATCACAGTAGGGCACCCTTTTCATGCCCTGTGCTATAGATGGTCTTTGTAGTCCTGTCAGGCCGCTATGCCCAAAATAACCACAGGTAGGCTCTCTTTACATGCCCTGTGCTATAGATGGTCTTTGTAGTCCCTTTCTGGCCGCTATGGCCAAAATAACCACAGGAGGGCACTCTTTGCATGCCCTCAGGCTATGCTCTTTTTTTCCTTTACTGAATTACTTTTCCTTTGCACTGATAAATGTATGATGAATTTATCCATGTTTATTAATATGCACCACTACCAGCTAGTTCAGGGGTCTTCAAACCTGGCACTTTTAAGACTTGTGGACTTCAACTCCCAGGATTCCTCAGCCCTCATGGCTGGTTGAGGAATTCTGGGAGTTGAAGTCCACAGGTCTTAAAGTTGCTAAGTCTGTAGACTCCTGAGTTAGCTGGTTTGCCCTTCTGAGCTCTTCCACGTGCACACAAACACCCCCCAATCCCTTCCCTGTACCCTTAAAGACCCAGAAATCAAGTGCAATGCAAGAAAATAAAGAAACAGAAGTCCGTTTTTTTTTCTCTTTACTGCCTCATGCGTGTCACTGTACTGTTTGGAAATCTGTTCTGAAGGTTCCGGCAATTGCGAAAAGCTTAGCTTTTAATTAGCCTGTTTACTTCAAAGAAAACTTTGTAAAGCCACAGACAGACTGAATTAAAGGGGGTAAAAACTAATTACATTTTGTTTAAATGCGATTAAACCTTTTCCTGTGTCTTTTTTCCCCCTTTCCCACACCCACACCCCGTTCTTTTTAACCCCTCTTCCTCTCTCCGCCCCTCACCTTTTCTTCAGTTCACCATCCACTCCGGCAGGAGCACCAATCAGCTGGACCCAACAGTCTCTCCTGCCGGCATCCAGCCGCCTCCTTAGGAACTTTTTTGCCCTCTTTTGGGTAAGGAAAGAATAGGGCCTTAGGTTTGACCCATTTTGGGGTTAGAATAGAGTAAGGTGAACCTAAGGCTGCATTCTGATGACTTTACCCCTAAAATAACAAAAATAGTCTTTCATATCTTGGGAAAGCCTGACTTTTCTGCCCTCTTTTGGGTAAAGACAGACTACGGCCTGACTTTTGACCCATTTTGGGGTTAGAAAAGAGTTAGGTCGACGTAAGGCTGCATTCTGATGACTTTGCCCCCAAAATGACCAACACAGTTTGTGATATGTTAGGGAAGCCTGAATGTTTTGCCCTCTTTGGGGTAAGGTTTATTTCCTTGTGTGGCTGCTATTCCTGCCTTGTCCACTGGAGGGCACTGCTTTCTGTCCCATAGCATTAGCTCTTAGGCCATCATAGGCCTTTTTAACTCGGGTTAAGTGTTTTGAAGCAGGTTTCCTTCTTCTGTGCCTGTTCTGCAGCCCTTGGGCCTCCCGTTGCTCTATTATGATTAATATCAAGGGCTTCTAATAATTAATTAATAATAATTTAAAGTCATTCTGATGAAGTTTGCCCCCCAAAATACCAACAGATCTTTCATACCTTAGGAAAGCCTACATTTTTTTTGCCCTCTAGATGGGTAAGAAGAACTAGGGCCTGACTTTTGACCCACTTTTGCGGTTGGAAACAGTGTAGGTCGACGTAAGGCTGCATTCTGATGACTTTGCCACCCCAATGACCAACACAGTTTGTGATATGTTAGGAAAGCCTGACTGTTTTGCCCTCTTTGGGGTAAGGTTTATTTCCTTGTGTGGCTGCTATTCCTGCCTTGTCTACTGGAGGGCACTGCTTTCTGTCCCATAGCATTAGCACTTAGGCCATCAAAGGCCTTTTTAACTCAGTTTAAGTGTTTTGAAGCAGGTTTCCTTCTTCTGTGCCTGTTCTGCAGCCCTTGGGCCTACCGTTGCTCTATTATGATTAATATCAAGGCTTCTAATAATGTAATAATAATAATAAAGTCATTCTGATGACTTTGCCCCCCAAATAACCAACATAGTCTTTCATACCTTAGGAAAGCCTGACATTTTTGCCCTCTATGGGTAAGGAGAGACTACGGCCTGACTTTTGACCCACTTTGCGGTTAGGAAACAGTTAGGTCGACGTAAGGCTGCATTCTGATGACTTTGCCCCCCCAAATAACAAACATAGTCTTTCATGTCTTGGGAAAGCCTGACTTTTTTGCCCTCTTTTGGGTAAGGAGAGACTACGGCCTGACTTTTGACCCATTTTGCAGTTAGAGGAGAGTTAGGTCGAGGTTTAGCCGCATTCTGATGACTTTGTCCCAAAATGACCAACGCAGTGACCAACACATGTTAGGAAAGCCTGACTTTTTTGCCCTCTTTGGGGTAAGGTTTATTTCCTTGGGTGGCTGCTATTCCAAAACAACCACAGGAGCGCAGTCTTTGCGTGCCCTGTGTTATATATGGTCGCTGTAGTCCCTTTCAGGCTGCTATACATAAAATAATCACAGTAGGGCACCCTTTTCATGCCCTGTGCTATAGATGGTCTTTGTAGTCCTGTCAGGCCGCTATGCCCAAAATAACCACAGGTAGGCTCTCTTTACATGCCCTGTGCTATAGATGGTCTTTGTAGTCCCTGTCAGGCCGCTATGGCCAAAATAACCACAGGAAGGCACCGTTTACAAGCCCTCTGCTATAGATGGTCTTTGTAGTCCCTTTCTGGCCGCTATGGCCAAAATAACCACAGGCGGGCACTCTTTGCATGCCCTCAGGCTATGCTCTTTTGTTCCTTTACTGAATTACTTTTCCTTTGCACTGATAAATGTATGATGAATTTATCCATGTTTATTAATATGCACCACTACCAGCTAGTTCAGGGGTCTTCAAACTTGGCACTTTTAAGACTTGTGGACTTCAACTCCCAGGATTCCTCAGCCCTCATGGCTGGTTGAGGAATTCTGGGAGTTGAAGTCCACAGGTCTTAAAGTTGCTAAGTCTGTAGACTCCTGAGTTAGCTGGTTTGCCCTTCTGAGCTCTTCCACGTGCACACAAACACCCCCCAATCCCTTCCCTGTACCCTTAAAGACACAGAAATCAAGTGCAATGCAAGAAAATAAAGAAACAGAAAGTCTGTTTTTTTTCTCTTTAACTGCCTCAGGCGTGTCACGTGTCACAATGTTGGAAATCTGTTCTGGAAGGTTCCGGCAATTGCGAAAAGCTTTAGCTTTTAATTAAGCCTGTTTACTTTCAAAGAAAACTTTGTAAAAGCCACAGACAGACTGAATTAAAGGGGGTAAAACTAATTACATTTGTTTAAAGCGATTAAACCTTTCCTGGTGTCTTTTTTCCCCTTTCCCCACCCAAACCACGTTCTTTTTTACCCTCTCCTCTCTCCCCCTCCCTTTTCTTCAGTTCACCTCCAGCTCCCGGCAGTAGCACCAATCAGCTGGACCCAATCAGTCTCTCCTGCCGGCATCCAGCCGCCTCCTTAGGGACTTTTTTGCCCTCTTTTGGGTAAGGAAAGAATAGGGCCTTAGGTTTGACCCATTTTGGGGTTAGAATAGAGTAAGGTGAAGCTAAGGCTGCATTCTGATGACTTTACCCCTAAAATAACAAAAATAGTCTTTCATATCTTGGGAAAGCCTGACTTTTCTGCCCTCTTTTGGGTAAAGAAAGACTACGGCCTGACTTTTGACCCATTTTGGGGTTAGAAAAGAGTTAGGTCGACGTAAGGCTGCATTCTGATGACTTTGCCCCCGAAATGACCAACACAGTTTGTGATATGTTAGGAAAGCCTGACTGTTTTGCCCTCTTTGGGGTAAGGTTTATTTCCTTGTGTGGCTGCTATTCCTGCCTTGTCCACTGGAGGGCACTGCTTTCTGTCCCATAGCATTAGCACTTAGGCCATCATAGGCCTTTTTAACTCGGTTTAAGTGTTTTGAAGCAGGTTTCCTTCTTCTGTGCCTGTTCTGCAGCCCTTGGGCCTCCCGTTGCTCTATTATGATTAATATCAAGGCTTCTAATAATGTAATAATAATAATAAAGTCATTCTGATGACTTTGCCCCCCAAATAACCAACATAGTCTTTCATACCTTAGGAAAGCCTGACATTTTTGCCCTCTATGGGTAAGGAGAGACTACGGCCTGACTTTTGACCCACTTTGCGGTTAGGAAACAGTTAGGTCGACGTAAGGCTGCATTCTGATGACTTTGCCCCCCCAAATAACAAACATAGTCTTTCATGTCTTGGGAAAGCCTGACTTTTTTGCCCTCTTTTGGGTAAGGAGAGACTACGGCCTGACTTTTGACCCATTTTGCAGTTAGAGGAGAGTTAGGTCGAGGTTTAGCCGCATTCTGATGACTTTGTCCCAAAATGACCAACGCAGTGACCAACACATGTTAGGAAAGCCTGACTTTTTTGCCCTCTTTGGGGTAAGGTTTATTTCCTTGGGTGGCTGCTATTCCAAAACAACCACAGGAGCGCAGTCTTTGCGTGCCCTGTGTTATATATGGTCGCTGTAGTCCCTTTCAGGCTGCTATACATAAAATAATCACAGTAGGGCACCCTTTTCATGCCCTGTGCTATAGATGGTCTTTGTAGTCCTGTCAGGCCGCTATGGCCAAAATAACCACAGGAAGGCACCGTTTGCAAGCCCTGTGCTATAGATGGTCTTTGTAGTCCCTTTCTGGCCGCTATGGCCAAAATAACCACAGGAGGGCACTCTTTGCATGCCCTCAGGCTATGCTCTTTTGTTCCTTTACTGAATTACTTTTCCTTTGCACTGATAAATGTATGATGAATTTATCCATGTTTATTAATATGCACCACTACCAGCTAGTTCAGGGGTCTTCAAACCTGGCACTTTTAAGACTTGTGGACTTCAACTCCCAGGATTCCTCAGCCCTCATGGCTGGTTGAGGAATTCTGGGAGTTGAAGTCCACAGGTCTTAAAGTTGCTAAGTCTGTAGACTCCTGAGTTAGCTGGTTTGCCCTTCTGAGCTCTTCCACGTGCACACAAACACCCCCCAATCCCTTCCCTGTACCCTTAAAGACACAGAAATCAAGTGCAATGCAAGAAAATAAAGAAACAGAAAGTCTGTTTTTTTTCTCTTTAACTGCCTCAGGCGTGTCACGTGTCACAATGTTGGAAATCTGTTCTGGAAGGTTCCGGCAATTGCGAAAAGCTTTAGCTTTTAATTAAGCCTGTTTACTTTCAAAGAAAACTTTGTAAAAGCCACAGACAGACTGAATTAAAGGGGGTAAAACTAATTACATTTGTTTAAAGCGATTAAACCTTTCCTGGTGTCTTTTTTCCCCTTTCCCCACCCAAACCACGTTCTTTTTTACCCTCTCCTCTCTCCCCCTCCCTTTTCTTCAGTTCACCTCCAGCTCCCGGCAGGAGCACCAATCAGCTGGACCCAATCAGTCTCTCCTGCCGGCATCCAGCCGCCTCCTTAGAGACTTTTTTGCCCTCTTTTGGGTAAGGAAAGAATAGGGCCTTAGGTTTGACCCATTTTGGGGTTAGAATAGAGTAAGGTGAACCTAAGGCTGCATTCTGATGACTTTACCCCTAAAATAACAAAAATAGCCTTTCATATCTTGGGAAAGCCTGACTTTTCTGCCCTCTTTTGGGTAAAGAAAGACTACGGCCTGACTTTTGACCCATTTTGGGGTTAGAAAAGAGTTAGGTCGACGTAAGGCTGCATTCTGATGACTTTGCCCCAAAATGACCAACACAGTTTGTGATATGTTAGGAAAGCCTGACTGTTTTGCCCTCTTCTGGGGTAAGGTTTTATTTCCTTGTGTGGCGCATTCTGCCTTGTCCACTGCGAGGGCACTGTTTCTTTCCCCATAGCATTAAGCAATTAGGGACAGCATAGGCCTTTAACCGGTTTAAGTGTTTTTTGAAGCAGGTTAGGTTTCCTTCTTCTGTGACTGTTCTGCAGCATTTGGGCTCACGTTGCTCCTATTATGAATTAATATCAAGGCTTCTAATAGGTATATAATAATAAAGTCATTCTGATGACTTTGCCCCCCAAATAACCAACATAGTCTTTCATACCTTAGGAAAGCCTGACATTTTTGCCCTCTAGGGGTAAGGAGAGACAACGGCCTGACTTTTGACCCACTTTGCGGTTAGGAAACAGTTAGGTCGACGTAAGGCTGCATTCTGATGACTTTGCCCCCCCAAATAACAAACATAGTCTTTCATGTCTTGGGAAAGCCTGACTTTTTTGCCCTCTTTTGGGTAAGGACAGACTACGGCCTGACTTTTGACCCATTTTGCAGTTAGAGGAGAGTTAGGTCGAGGTTTAGCCGCATTCTGATGACTTTGTCCCAAAATGACCAACGCAGTGACCAACACATGTTAGGAAAGCCTGACTTTTTTGCCCTCTTTGGGGTAAAGTTTATTTCCTTGGGTGGCTGCTATTCCAAAACAACCACAGGAGCGCAGTCTTTGCGTGCCCTGTGTTATATATGGTCGCTGTAGTCCCTTTCAGGCTGGTATACATAAAATAATCACAGTAGGGCACCCTTTTCATGCCCTGTGCTATAGATGGTCTTTGTAGTCCTGTGAGGCCGCTATGCCCAAAATAACCACAGGTAGGCTCTCTTTACATGCCCTGTGCTATAGATGGTCTTTGTAGTCCCTGTCAGGCCGCTATGGCCAAAATACCCACAGGACAGGAGGGGCACTCTTTGCATTCCCTATGGGCTATGCTCTTTTGTTCCTTTACTGAATTACTTTTCCTTTTCACTGATAAATGTATGATGAATTTATCCATGTTTATTAATATGCACCACTACCAGCTAGTTCAGGGGTCTTCAAACTTGGCACTTTTAAGACTTGTGGACTTCAACTCCCAGGATTCCTCAGCCCTCATGGCTGCTTGAGGAATTCTGGGAGTTGAAGTCCACAGGTCTTAAAGTTGCTAAGTCTGTAGACTCCTGAGTTAGTTGGTTTGCTCTTCTGAGCTCTTCCACGTGCACACAAACACCCCCCAATCCCTTCCCTGTACCCTTAAAGACACAGAAATCAAGTGCAATGCAAGAAAATAAAGAAACAGAAAGTCTGTTTTTTTTTCTCTTTAACTGCCTCAGGCGTGTCAAGTGTCACAATGTTGGAAATCTGTTCTGGAAGGTTCCGGCAATTGCGAAAAGCTTTAGCTTTTAATTAAGCCTGTTTACTTTCAAAGAAAACTTTGTAAAAGCCACAGACAGACTGAATTAAAGGGGGTAAAACTAATTACATTTGTTTAAAGCGATTAAACATTTCCTGGTGTCTTTTTTCCCCTTTCCCCACCCAAACCACGTTCTTTTTTACCCTCTCCTCTCTCCCCCTCCCTTTTCTTCAGTTCACCTCCATCTCCCGGCAGGAGCACCAATCAGCTGGACCCAATCAGTCTCTCCTGCCGGCATCCAGCCGCCTCCTTAGGGACTTTTTTGCCCTCTTTTGGGTAAGGAAGGAATAGGGCCTTAGGTTTGACCCATTTTGGGGTTAGAATAGAGTAAGGTGAACCTAAGGCTGCATTCTGATGACTTTACCCCTAAAATAACAAAAATAGTCTTTCATATCTTGGGAAAGCCTGACTTTTCTGCCCTCTTTTGGGTAAAGAAAGACTACGGCCTGACGTTTGACCCATTTTGGGGTTAGAAAAGAGTTAGGTCGACGTAAGGCTGCATTCTGATGACTTTGCCCCCAAAATGACCAACACAGTTTGTGATATGTTAGGAAAGCCTGACTTTTTTGCCCTCTTTGGTGTAAGGTTTATTTCCTTGTGTGGCTGCTATTCCTGCCGGGTCAACTGGAGGGCACTGCTTTCGGTCCCATAGCATTAGCCAACTTAGGACATCATTAGGCCTTTTTAAACCGGTTTAAGTGTTTTGAAGCAGGTTTCCTTTCTGGGCCGTTCGCAGCCCATTGGCCTCCCGTTGCTCTATTGTGACTTACTTATCAAGGCTTCTCATAAATTTAACTAATATTAATAAAGTAATTCTGATGACTTTGCCCCCAAATAAACCAACATTAGTCTTTCATGACTTAGGAAAAGCCTGACATTTTTGCCCTCTACTGGTAAGGAGAGACTACGGCCTGACTTGACCCACTTGCGGTTAGGAAACAGCTAGGTAGACGTACGGCTGCATCTGATGACTTTGCACCCCCCAAATAACAAACATAGTCTTTCATGTCTTGGGAAAGCTGACTTTTTTGCCCTCTTTTGGGTAAGGAGAGATCGGCCGCTTTTGACATTTGCAGTTAGAGGAGAGTTAGGTCGAGGTTTAGCCGCATTCTGATGATTTTGTCCCAAAATGACCAATGCAGTGACCAACACATGTTAGGAAAGCCTGACTTTTTTGCCCTCTTTGGGGTAAGGTTTATTTCCTTGGGTGGCTGCTATTCCAAAACAACCACAGGAGCGCAGTCTTTGCGTGCCCTGTGTTATATATTGTCGCTGTAGTCCCTTTCAGGCTGCTATACATAAAATAATCACAGTAGGGCACCCTTTTCATGCCCTGTGCTATAGATGGTCTTTGTAGTCCTGTCAGGCCGCTATGCCCAAAATAACCACAGGTAGGCTCTCTTTACATGCCCTGTGCTATAGATGGTCTTTGTAGTCCCTTTCTGGCCGCTATGGCCAAAATAACCACAGGAGGGCACTCTTTGCATGCCCTCAGGCTATGCTCTTTTGTTCCTTTACTGAATTACTTTTCCTTTGCACTGATAAATGTATGATGAATTTATCCATGTTTATTAATATGCACCACTACCAGCTAGTTCAGGGGTCTTCAAACTTGGCACTTTTAAGACTTGTGGACTTCAACTCCCATTATTCCTCAGCCCTCATGGCTGGTTGAGGAATTCTGGGAGTTGAAGTCCACAGGTCTTAAAGTTGCTAAGTCTGTAGACTCCTGAGTTAGCTGGTTTGCCCTTCTGAGCTCTTCCACGTGCACACAAACACCCCCCAATCCCTTACCTGTACCCTTAAAGACACAGAAATCAAGTGCAAGGCAAGAAAATAAAGAAACAGAAAGTGTTTTTTTTCTCTTTAACTGCCTCAGGCGTGTCACGTGTCACAATGTTGGAAATCTGTTCTGGAAGGTTCCGGCAATTGCGACAAGCTTTAGCTTTTAATTAAGCCTGTTTACTTTCAAAGAAAACTTTGTAAAAGCCACAAACAGACTGAATTAAAGGGGGTAAAACTAATTACATTTGTTTAAAGCGATTAAACCTTTCCTGGTGTCTTTTTCCCCCTTTCCCCACCCAAACCACGTTCTTTTTTACCCTCTCCTCTCTCCCCCTCCCTTTTCTTCAGTTCACCTCCAGCTCCCGGCAGGAGCACCAATCAGCTGGACCCAATCAGTCTCTCCTGCCGGCATCCAGCCGCCTCCTTAGGGACTTTTTTGCCCTCTTTTGGGTAAGGAAAGAATAGGGCCTTAGGCTTGACCCATTTTGGGGTTAGAATAGAGTAAGGTGAACCTAAGGCTGCATTCTGATGACTTTACCCCTAAAATAACAAAAATAGTCTTTCATATCTTGGGAAAGCCTGACTTTTCTGCCCTCTTTTAGGTAAAGAAAGACTACGGCCTGACTTTTGACCCATTTTGGGGTTAGAAAAGAGTTAGGTCGACGTAAGGCTGCATTCTGATGACTTTGCCCCAAAAATGACCAACACAGTTTGTGATATGTTAGGAAAGCCTGACTTTTTTGCCCTCTTTGGGGTAAGGTTTATTTCCTTGTGTGGCTGCTATTCCTGCCTTGTCCACTGGAGGGCACTGCTTTCTGTCCCAAAGCATTAGCACTTAGGCCATCATAGGCCTTTTTAACTTTTTGTTTGTTTTTAAGTGTTTGAAGCAGTGTTTTTTTTTATTATGTTGTTTCTGAGTGTACTGTATTGTATGCAGGCCTTTTTGGCATCCACAGTTGCTCTATTATGATTTAATATTTCAAGGCTTTTTATAATAAGTATAAAATAATAAAAGTCATTCTGATGACTTTGCCCCCCAAATAAACCAACATAGTCTTTCATACATTAGGAAAGCCTGACATTTTTGCCCTCATGGGGAAGGAGAGACAACGGCCTGACTTTTGACCCACTTTGCGCTTAGGAAACAGTTAGGTCGACGTAAGGCTGCATTCTGATGACTTTGCCCCCCCAAATAACAAACATAGTCTTTCATGTCTTGGGAAAGCCTGACTTTTTTGCCCTCTTTTGGGTAAGGAGAGACTACGGCCTGACTTTTGACCCATTTTGCAGTTAGAGGAGAGTTAGGTCGAGGTTTAGCCGCATTCTGATGACTTTGTCCCAAAATGACCAATGCAGTGACCAACACATGTTAGGAAAGCCTGACTTTTTTGCCCTCTTTGGGGTAAGGTTATTTCCTTGGGTGGCTGCTATTCCAAAACAACCACAGGAGCGCAGTCTTTGCGTGCCCTGTGTTATATATGGTCGCTGTAGTCCCTTTCAGGCTGCTATACATAAAATAATCACAGTAGGGCACCCTTTTCATGCCCTGTGCTATAGATGGTCTTTGTAGTCCCTGTCAGGCGCTATGGCCAAAAATTAACCACAGGAAGGCACCTTGTGCCAAGCTTAGTTTGTGTTATTATTAGATGGTCTTGTAGTCCCTTTCTGGCCGCTAGGCCAAATACCCAACAGGAGGGCACTCTTTGCATGCCCTCAGGCTATGCTATTTTGTTCCTTTACTGAATTACTTTTCCTTTGCACTGATAAATGTATGATGAATTTATCCATGTTTATTAATATGCACCACTACCAGCTAGTTCAGGGGTCTTCAAACCTGGCACTTTTAAGACTTGTGGACTTCAACTCCCAGGATTCCTCAGCCCTCATGGCTGGTTGAGGAATTCTGGGAGTTGAAGTCCACAGGTCTTAAAGTTGCTAAGTCTGTAGACTCCTGAGTTAGCTGGTTTGCCCTTCTGAGCTCTTTCACGTGCACACAAACACCCCCCAATCCCTTCCCTGTACCCTTAAAGACACAGAAATCAAGTGCAATGCAAGAAAATAAAGAAACAGAAAGTGTTTTTTTCTCTTTAACTGCCTCAGGCGTGTCACGTGTCACAATGTTGGAAATCTGTTCTGGAAGGTTCCGGCAATTGCGACAAGCTTTAGCTTTTAATTAAGCCTGTTTACTTTCAAAGAAAACTTTGTAAAAGCCACAGAGAGACTGAATTAAAGGGGGTAAAACTAATTACATTTGTTTAAAGCGATTAAACCTTTCCTGGTGTCTTTTTTCCCCTTTCCCAACCAAACCACGTTCTTTTTTACCCTCTCCTCTCTCCCCCTCCCTTTTCTTCAGTTCACCTCCAGCTCCCGGCAGGAGCACCAATCAGCTGGACCCAATCAGTCTCTCCTGCCGGCATCCAGCCGCCTCCTTAGGGACTTTTTTGCCCTCTTTTGGGTAAGGAAAGACTAGGGCCTTAGGTATGACCCATTTTGGGGTTAGAATAGAGTAAGGTGAACCTAAGGCTGCATTCTGATGACTTTGCCCCTAAAATAACAAACATAGTCTTTCATATCTTGGGAAAGCCTGACTTTTCTGCCCTCTTTTGGGAAAGAAAGACTACGGCCTGGACTTTTGAACCATTTTGGGGTTAGAAAAAGATGCAGGTCGACGATAAGGCGGCATCTGATGACTTTGCCCCCACAAAATGACACCAAACAGTTTGTGTGAGTTAGGAAAAGCTGAATGTTGTGCCCTCTTTGGGGTAAGGTTTATTTCCTTGTGTGGCTGCTATTCCTGCCTTGTCCACTGGAGGGCACTGCTTTCTGTCCCATAGCATTAGCACTTAGGCCATCATAGGCCTTTTTAACTCGGTTTAAGTGTTTTGAAGCAGGTTTCCTTCTTCTGTGCCTGTTCTGCAGCCCTTGGGCCTCCGGTTGCTCTATTATGATTAATATCAAGGCTTCTAATAATGTAATAATAATAATAAAGTCATTCTGATGACTTTGCCCCCCAAATAACCAACATAGTCTTTCATACCTTAGGAAAGCCTGACATTTTTGCCCTCTATGGGTAAGGAGAGACTACGGCCTGACTTTTGAACCACTTTGCGGTTAGGAAACAGTTAGGTCGACGTAAGGCTGCATTCTGATGACTTTGCCCCCCCAAATAACAAAAATAGTCTTAATGTCTTGGAGAAAGCCTGACTTTTTTGCCCTCTTTTGGGTAAGGAGAGACTACGGCTGACTTTTGACCCATTTTGCGGTTAGAGGAGAGTTAGGTCGAGGTAATGCCGCATTCTGATGACTTTGTCCCCAAAATGACCAACGCAGTGACCAACACATTTTAGGAAAGCCTGACTTTTTTGCCCTCTTTGGGGTAAGGTTTATTTCCTTGGGTGGCTGCTATTCCAAAACAAACACAGGAGCGCAGTCTTTGCGTGCCCTGTGTTATATATGGTCGCTGTAGTCCCTTTCAGGCTGCTATACATAAAATAACCACAGTAGGGCACCCTTTTCATGCCCTGCGCTATAGATGGTCTTTGTAGTCCCTGTCAGGCCGCTATGGCCCAAATAACCACAGTAGGCTTCTCTACATGCCACCGCTTCGATAGATGTCATTGTTAGTCCCTGTTCAGGCCGATAGGGCCAATTAACCACAGGAGGGGCCACTCTTTGCATGCCCTCAGGCTATGCTCTTTTGTTCCTTTACTGAATTACTTTTCCTTTGCACTGATAAATGTATGATGAACTTATCCATGTTTATTAATATGCACCACTACCAGCTAGTTCAGGGGTCTTCAAACTTGGCACTTTTAAGACTTGTGGACTTCAACTCCCAGGATTCCTCAGCCCTCATGGCTGGTTGAGGAATTCTGGGAGTTGAAGTCCACAGGTCTTAAAGCTGCTAAGTCTGTAGACTCCTGAGTTAGCTGGTTTGCCCTTCTGAGCTCTTCCACGCGCACACAAAAACACCCCACAATCCCTCCTGTACACTGAAAGACACAGAAACAAGGCAATGCAAGCACATAAAGAAAACAGAAAGTCTGTTTTTTTATCGTTAAACTGCCTCAGGCGTGTCACGGTCACAGTGTGGAAATCTGGTTCGGAAGGTTCCGGCAATTGCGAAAAGCTTTAGTTTTTAATTTAAGCTGTTACTTTCAAAGAAAACTTTGTAAAAAAAGCCAGCAGCAGTACTAATTAAAGGGGGTGTAAAAACTAATTACATTTATTAAAAGCGATTAAACCTTTCCTGTGTCTTTTTTCCCCTTTCCCCACCCAAACCACGTTCTTTTATACCCTCTCCTCTCTCCCCCCTCCCTTTTCTTCAGTTCACTTCCAGCTCCCGGCAGGAGCACCAATCAGCTGGACCCAATCAGTCTCTCCTGCCGGCATCCAGCCGCCTCCTTAGGGACTTTTTTGCCTTCTTTTGGGTAAGGAAAGACTAGGGCCTTAGGTTTGACCAATTTTGGGGTTAGAATAGAGTAAGGTGAACCTAAGGCTGCATTCTGATGACTTTGCCCCTAAAATAACAAAAATAGTCTTTCATATATTGGGAAAGCCTGACTTTTCTGCCCTCTTTTGGTGTAAAGAAAGACTACGGGCCTGACTTTGACCCATTTGGGGTAGAAAAGAGTTAGGCTCGACGTAAGGCTGCATTCTGAGACCTTTGGCCCCAAAATGACCAACACAGTTTTGTGATATGGGTAGGAAAGCCTGGAATGTTTTGCCCTCTTTGGGGTAAGGTTTATTTCCTTGTGTGGCTGCTATTCCTGCCTTGTCCACTGGAGGGCACTGCTTTCTGTCCCATAGCATTAGCACTTAGGCCATCATAGGCCTTTTAAACTCGGTTTAAGTGTTTTGAAGCAGGTTTCCTTCTTCTGTGCCTGTTCTGCAGCCCTTGGGCCTCCCGTTGCTCTATTATGATTAATATCAAGGATTCTAATAATGTAATAATAATAATAAAGTCATTCTGATGACTTTGCCCCCCAAATAACCAACATAGTCTTTCATACCTTAGGAAAGCCTGACATTTTTGCCCTCTATGGGTAAGGAGAGACTACGGCCTGACTTTTGACCCACTTTGCGGTTAGGAAAAAACAGTTAGGTCGACGTAAGGCTGCATTCTGATGACTTTGCCCCCCCAAATAACAAACATAGTCTTTCATGTCTTGGGAAAGCCTGACTTTTTTGCCCTCTTTTGGGTAAGGAGAGACTACGGCCTGACTTTTGACCCATTTTGCAGTTAGAGGAGAGTTAGGTCGAGGTTTAGCCGCATTCTGATGACTTTGTCCCAAAATGACCAATGCAGTGACCAACACATGTTAGAAAAGCCTGACTTTTTTGCCCTCTTTGGGGTAAGGTTTATTTCCTTGGGTGGCGCTATTCCAAAAACAACCACCAGGAGCGCCAGTCTTGTGTGCCCTGTGTTATATATGGTCGCTGTAGTCCCTTTCAGGCTGCTATACATAAAATAATTCACAGTAGGGAACCCTTTTAATGCCCCTGTGCTAAGATGTCTTTGTTAGTCCTGTTCAGGCCGCTATGGCCAAAAAATAACCACAGCGAAGGCAACGTTTGCAAGCCCTGTCTATAGATGGTCTTGTAGTACCTTTCTGGCCGCTAGGCGAAAATAACCACAGGAGGGCACCTTCTTTGCATTGCCATCAGGCTATGCTATTTTGTTCCTTTACTGAACTTACTTTCCTTTGCACTGATAAAATGTATGATGAATTTATCCCATGTTTATTAATATGCACCACTACCCCCCGCTAGTTCAGGGGTCTTCAAACTGGCACTTTAAGACTTGTGGGACTTCAACTCCCAGGATTCTCAGCCCTCATGGCTGGTTGAGGAATTCTGGGAGTTGAAGTCCACAGGTCTTAAAGTTGCTAAGTCTGTAGACTCCTGAGTTAGCTGGTTTGCCCTTCTGAGCTCTTCCACGTGCACACAAAAACCCCCCAATCCCTTCCCTGTACCCTTAAAGACACAGAAATCAAGTGCAATGCAAGAAAATAAAGAAACAGAAAGTCTGTTTTTTTTCTCTTTAACTGCCTCAGGCGTGTCACGTGTCACAATGTTGGAAATATGTTCTGGAAGGTTCCGGCAATTGCGAAAAGCTTTAGCTTTTAATTAAGCCTGTTTACTTTCAAAGAAAACTTTGAAAAAGCCACAGACAGACTGAATTAAAGGGGGTAAAACTAATTACATTTGTTTAAAGCGATTAAACATTTCCTGGTGTCTTTTTTCCCCTTTCCCCACCCAAACCACGTTCTTTTTTACCCTCTCCTCTCTCCCCCTCCCTTTTCTTCAGTTCACCTCCAGCTCCCGGCAGGAGCACCAATCAGCTGGACCCAATCAGTCTCTCCTGCCGGCATCCAGCCGCCTCCTTAGGGACTTTTTTGCCCTCTTTTGGGTAAGGAAAGAATAGGGCCTTAGGTTTGACCCATTTTGGGGTTAGAATAGAGTAAGGTGAACCTAAGGCTGCATTCTGATGACTTTACCCCTAAAATAACAAAAATAGTCTTTCATATCTTGGGAAAGCCTGACTTTTCTGCCCTCTTTTGGGTAAAGAAGACTACGGCCTGACTTTTGACCCATTTTGGGGTTAGAAAAGAGTTAGGTCGACGTAAGGCTGCATTCTGATGACTTTGCCCCCAAAATGACCAACACAGTTTGTGATATGTTAGGAAAGCCTGACTGTTTTGCCCTCTTTGGGGTAAGGTTTATTTCTTGTGTGGCTGCTATTCCTGCCTTGTCCACTGGAGGGCACTGCTTTCTGTCCCATAGCATTAGCACTTAGGCCATCATAGGCCTTTTTAACTCGGTTTAAGTGTTTTGAAGCAGGTTTCCTTCTTCTGTGCCTGTTCTGCAGCCCTTGGGCCTCCCGTTGCTCTATTATGATTAATATCAAGGCTTCTAATAATGTAATAATAATAATAAAGTCATTCTGATGACTTTGCCCCCCAAATAACCAACATAGTCTTTCATACCTTAGGAAAGCCTGACATTTTTGCCCTCTATGGGTAAGGAGAGACTACGGCCTGACTTTTGACCCACTTTGCGGTTAGGAAACAGTTAGGTCGACGTAAGGCTGCATTCTGATGACTTTGCCCCCCCAAATAACAAACATAGTCTTTCATGTCTTGGGAAAGCCTGACTTTTTTGCCCTCTTTTGGGTAAGGAGAGACTACGGCCTGACTTTTGACCCATTTTGCAGTTAGAGGAGAGTTAGGTCGAGGTTTAGCCGCATTCTGATGACTTTGTCCCAAAATGACCAACGCAGTGACCAACACATGTTAGGAAAGCCTGACTTTTTTGCCCTCTTTGGGGTAAGGTTTATTTCCTTGGGTGGCTGCTATTCGAAAACAACCACAGGAGCGCAGTCTTTGCGTGCCCTGTGTTATATATGGTCGCTGTAGTCCCTTTCAGGCTGCTATACAGAAAATAACCACAGTAGGGCACCCTTTTCATGCCCTGTGCTATAGATGGTCTTTGTAGTCCCTGTCAGGCAGCTATGGCCAAAATAACCACAGGAAGGCACTGTTTGCAAGCCCTGTGCTATAGATGGTCTTTGTAGTCCCTTTCTGGCCGCTATGGCCAAAATAACCACAGGAGGGCACTCTTTGCATGCCCTCAGGCTATGCTCTTTTGTTCCTTTACTGAATTACTTTTCCTTTGCACTGATAAATGTATGATGAATTTATCCATGTTTATTAATATGCACCACTACCAGCTAGTTCAGAGGTCTTCAAACTGGCACTTTTAAGACTTGTGGACTTCAACTCCCAGGATTCCTCAGCCCTCATGGCTGGTTGAGGAATTCTGGGAGTTGAAGTCCACAGGTCTTAAAGTTGCTAAGTCTGTAGACTCCTGAGTTAGCTGGTTTGCCCTTCTGAGCTCTTCCACGTGCACACAAACACCCCCCAATCCCTTCCCTGTACCCTTAAAGACACAGAAATCAAGTGCAATGCAAGAAAATAAAGAAACAGAAAGTCTGTTTTTTTTCTTTTTAACTGCCTCAGGCGTGTCACGTGTCACAATGTTGGAAATCTGTTCTGGAAGGTTCCGGCAATTGCGACAAGCTTTAGCTTTTAATTAAGCCTGTTTACTTTCAAAGAAAACTTTGTAAAAGCCACAGACAGACTGAATTAAAGGGGGTAAAACGAATTACATTTGTTTAAAGCGATTAAACCTTTCCTGGTGTCTTTTTTCCCCTTTCCCCACCCAAACCACGTTCTTTTTTACCCTCTCCTCTCTCCCCCTCCCTTTTCTTCAGTTCACCTCCAGCTCCCGGCAGGAGCACCAATCAGCTGGACCCAATCAGTCTCTCCTGCCGGCATCCAGCCGCCTCCTTAGGGACTTTTTTGCCCTCTTTTGGGTAAGGAAAGACTAGGGCCTTAGGTTTGACCCTTTTTGGGGTTAGAATAGAGTAATGTGAACCTAAGGCTGCATTCTGATGACTTTGCCCCTAAAATAACAAAAATAGTCTTTCATATCTTGGGAAAGCCTGACTTTTCTGCCCTCTTTTGGGTAAAGAAAGACTACGGCCTGACCTTTGACCCATTTTGGGGTTAGAAAAGAGTTAGGTCGACGTAAGGCTGCATTCTGATGACTTGCCCCAAAATGACACAAAGTTTGTGATATGTAGGAAAGCTGACTGTTTTGCCCTCTTTGGGGTAAGGTTTATTTCCTTGTGTGGCTGCTATTCCTGCCTTGTCCACTGGAGGGCACTGCTTTCTGTCCCATAGCATTAGCACATAGGCCATCATAGGCCTTTTTAACTCGGTTTAAGTGTTTTGAAGCAGGTTTCCTTCTTCTGTGCCTGTTCTGCAGCCCTTGGGCCTCCCGTTGCTCTATTATGATTAATATCAAGGTTTCTAATAATGTAATAATAATAATAAAGTCATTCTGATGACTTTGCCCCCCAAATAACCAACATAGTCTTTCATACCTTAGGAAAGCCTGACATTTTTGCCCTCTATGGGTAAGGAGAGACTACGGCCTGACTTTTGACCAACTTTGCGGTTAGGAAACAGTTAGGTCGACGTAAGGCTGCATTCTGATGACTTTGCCCCCCCAAATAACAAACATAGTCTTTCATGTCTTGGGAAAGCCTGACTTTTTTGCCCTCTTTTGCGTAAGGAGAGACTACGGCCTGACTTTTGACCCATTTTGCAGTTGGAGGAGAGTTAGGTCGAGGTTTAGCCGCATTCTGATGACTTTGTCCCCAAAAATGACCAACGCGTGACCAACACATGTTAGGAAAGCCTGACTTTTTTCCCTCTTTGGGGTAAGGTTGTTATTCTTGGGTGGTGTATTCCAAAACAACCAAGGAGCGCAGTCTTTGTGTGCCTCTCGTGTTATATATGTCGCGTAGTGTAGTCCCTTTCAGGCTGCTATACATAAAATAACCACAGTAGGGCACCCTTTTCATGCCCTGTGCTATAGATGTTCTTTGTAGTCCCTGTCAGGCCGCTATGGCCAAAATAAACACAGGAAGGCACCGTTTGCAAGCCCTGTGCTATAGATGTTCTTTGTAGTCCCTTTCTGGCCGCTATGGCCAAAATAACCACAGGAGGGCACTCTTTGCATGCCCTCATGCTATGCTCTTTTGTTCCTTTACTGAATTACTTTTCCTTTGCAATGATAAAGGTATGTGAATATCCATGTTTATTAATATGCACCACTACCAGCTAGTTGAGGGGTCTTCAAACTTGGCACTTTTAAGACTTGTGGACTTCAACTCCCAGGATTCCTCAGCCCTCATGGCTGGTTGAGGAATTCTGGGAGTTGAAGTCCACAGGTCTTAAAGTTGCTAAGTCTGTAGACTCCTGAGTTAGCTGGTTTGCCCTTCTGAGCTCTTCCACGTGCACACAAAAACCCCCCAATCCCTTCCCTGTACCCTTAAAGACACAGAAATCAAGTGCAATGCAAGAAAATAAAGAAACAGAAAGTCTGTTTTTTTTCTCTTTAACTGCCTCAGGCGTGTCACGTGTCACAATGTTGGAAATATGTTCTGGAAGGTTCCGGCAATTGCGAAAAGCTTTAGCTTTTAATTAAGCCTGTTTACTTTCAAAGAAAACTTTGTAAAAGCCACAGACAGACTGAATTAAAGGGGGTAAAACTAATTACATTTGTTTAAAGCGATTAAACCTTTCCTGGTGTCTTTTTTCCCCTTTCCCCACCCAAACCACGTTCTTTTCTACCCTCTCCTCTCTCCCCCTCCCTTTTCTTCAGTTCACCTCCAGCTCCCGGCAGGAGCACCAATCAGCTGGACCCAATCAGTCTCTCCTGCCGGCATCCAGCCGCCTCCTTAGGGACTTTTTTGCCCTCTTTTGGGTAAGGAAGGAATAGGGCCTTAG
>JALGBA010002536.1:0-76158 GCA_023970755.1 Azemiops feae
TTGGCTCCCTTTTTGGCTGGGTTGATTGTGTCTTTTTGCATGTAGATATTGTTTACATCTTTGTGTCTACTGATGCCCAATTTGTCAGAGAGCCAGGCTTCTAGAAATTCTCTAGCATTTTTGGACTTGACTTGGGCTAGGGTGGTCACAGTTTCCCAGCTGAAGCTATGGTTAAGCCTGTCCACATGTTGTGAAATTAAGGAGTTTTTATCTTGCCTTCTGACTGCTCATTGGTGTTCCTGGATGAGCTCTGCCGGCCGCCTGCCTGTTTGCCTCACACAGTGGCTGTTGCACTCACTGCGTTGTATGTTATAGATGACTCCTGTTTCTTTTTTCTTCTTCTGGGGCTGCTGGGTCTTTTTGTTTATTTATGATATTTTGGAGGGTTTTAGTTGGCTTGTGCGCTTCGCTGATTCCATGTGGTTGTAATAGTCTGTTGGTGGTTTCTGAGATCTTCTTGGTGTGTGGCAGTGTGATCTGTTTTAGGGCTTGTGTTGATTGTGCTGTATTGGGTTGAGTGGTCAGGCACTTTTTGATGAAGTTGCGTGGATATCCATTTTGTTGGAATATATGCTATATATGCTACATAGATGTTCTGTTTCCTTTTTCGAGGTGGCTGCAGTGAATTTGTGCTCGTCTAAATAAAGTTCTTACACACCTTCTCTTGTGGGAGGTTGGGTTGTTGCTTTGGTAGTGGAGCACTTGGTTGGTGAGGGTGGTTTTTCTGCACACTTGTGTTTCCAGTTTGCCATTGTGGTCTCTGCTGATCAGGATGGTCAGGAAGGGTAGTGAGTCGTTTTCTTCTCTGGTAAACTGAAAATCCTTTGAAGATGCTGTTGATGGTAGTGTGTGTGTGTGTTCTCTAATTGGTCCTTCTTTATTATGGTGAAGTGTCATCTACATGTCTGACCCATGTTTCGGATTGTATTTGTCAGAGTGCTATGGCTTCTAGATGTTGCGTAATAACCTCCATTGTAAGTCCTGAAAGCAGCGATCCAGAGGTGTGCCTTTAATTTGTTGGTAAGTTTGTCCATCAAATTGAAAGTGTGTGGCTAGGCAGAGGTTTATGAGATCCATAATCCTGGGTGTTTCGATCTTCATGTATTTAGTTAAGTCGGGTGTGCTGTGGAGCAATGTGGTCACAGGTTCTTTGGCTCATTCCAGATCAGTGAAAAGGGGCCCCCGACATCAGAGGAGACCCTGACTTCGCCCTTACCCACGGTCAGGTCTCTGACCGTTTGAGGGGCCTGCAGTGGGGAGTTGATGGAGTGTTTGCTTCCCCTTGTGAAGTGCCCCAGCTTTTTTGTTATTTCTTTTGCGATGTTGTCGGTGGGGGGTCCCCAGGAATGATGCAAATGGACCGAGAGGTATTTCAGGCTTGTGTATTTTGGGGCCTCCACAGAGATTTTCTTTGTCTTCTAGTAGTTCTTTTGCTTTTTGTAAATATTGTGAACTGTCCATAATAACCGTAGTTCGGCCTTTGTCTGCTGGTAGGATGGTGGTGATGATGATGGTCTGGTCCTTTTCTAGGCTTCTTGCTATAGCCTTCCTAACTATAAAGGCAATGCCATTCCTTCTCTGTTTTTATGTACTGAGTAGTAAACAGTGTTATATTCAGACTGAAGATGTCCATTCTCAATTGGCTAATTTCTAAAATAGAATAGAATAGAGCTGGAAGGGATCTTGGAGGTCTTCTAGTCCAGCCCCCTGCTCAAGTAGGAGAACCTATATGCCATCTCAGACAAGTGACTGGTTTCATTTCATAGAATATAGAATAACAGGGTTGGAAGGGATCTCCTAGGTCATCTAGTCCAACCCCCTGCTCAAGGCAGGAGACCAGGCAGTCAATCTAGGGAGGTATATAGTCTCCCTGGAGCAAAAATCAAAGATGTAACTGAGTACCTTACGAAAATAATCAGCCCCACCGCTTACTACCCCTTTCTTCTCCTACATGTGGGGACCAATGACACGACAATGAATCTGAAAACAATAACAAGAGATTACGAACAGCTAGGGAAGAAAGTTAAAGAATTAGGAGCACAAGTGGTGTTTTCATCTATACTTCCAACAAAAGGCCAACATCCAATGAGGGAGCAAAGGATTTTAGAAATGAACCACTGGCTTAAAAACTGGTGTTGTCAACAGACCTTCGGCTTCCTAGACCATGGTCTAGGATAGATGAAGGGCTACAGGCAAGGGATGGACTGCACCTCACAAGTACTGGAAACAATATATTCGGAGAATGACTGGCTCATCTTATCAAAAGGGCTTTAAACTGAAATCGAGGGGTGGGGCAATCTTCATGACCTAATAGCAAAAACAAGCAAAAACCATTAGATAACCAATCACATAAGGAGGAAGGGAGGAAAGAGGAAAAAAGAAATAAAAAAAGAAAAACATAATGAAATAGAAAGTTATGGAAAGGATGTAAATCCCAGTTACAAAGTAGGAGACATAAGAAACATACCCAAGACCAGTGGCGGGATTCAGCCAGTTCGCACCAGTTTGGCAGAACCGGTAGCTAATTTATTGTTGCCCAGGCCCAGAATGGACTTCCGGAAGCGGCATCCACACAGAGAACCGGTTGTTCACACATTTGAATCCCACCACTGCCCAAGACCCATAAAGGAATCGAATGCTCAACGTTTAGGGAGCAAGCAGGGTGAACTTGAAGCAACAGTGCACGAAGGCAGAGATGATGCAGTTGCCATTGCAGAAACCTGGCGGGATGAAACTCATGACTGGAATGCACTGATGGAAGGATGCAAACTACTCAAAAGAAACAGACCCAACAAAAGAGGAGGTGGAGTTGCATTATATACAAAAGATCACTACAGCTCTACAGAAATACACAAAACCAAGGATGAAAACCTCCCAGAATGCATATGGGTCAAAATAAAAGGGGGGAAAAAGACATTGCTATAGGAGTATACTACAGGTCACCCTGTAGATGGACTCTTTGCCAACCAGTTAACAGATGTATGTAGGAAACGTAACACAGTAGTAATGGGAGACTTTAACTACCCTGATATCAACTGGGAGACAAACTCTGTAGCAAGTGAGAAATCAAACAGATTCCTAACAAGCCGACAACTTTATCACCCAAAAGGTAGAGGAGGGAACTAGAGGAAAAGCTACACTGGACCTAATTCTTACTAATAGAAAAGAAGTGATAGAGGGAGTTGGAGTTGCCGGAACCTTGGACCACACTGACCATGTCATACTGGAATTCAATATAATGCAAACACAAGCAATAGAATATAATCCAACCGGTGTCTTAAACTTTAAAAGAGATGATTTTAACAAACTCAGAGAGAGCCTAAGGAAAACTCCATGGATAAAAATTCTAAAGGGGAAAACAACTCAAGAAGCGTGGGAAACACTGAAAAATATGATCATAAAAGCCCAGTCCAACACAATACCACTAAAAAAGAAAATCAAGAATCCAAAAAGAAACCAGCACAAAGGTCTCTCTGATATACTGAAAGATGAAACGGACAAGTACTAAAAATGGAAAGAGGGACACATAACTAAGGCAAAATATCAGCAGATAGCACGAATCTCCAAAGATGAAGTCTGGAAAGCAAAGGCTCAGAATAAACAAAGACTTGCAACAAAAATCAAGGATAATAAAAAAAAGTTTCTTTCAACATATAAATAAGAAAAATGTCAAGGAAACAGTCGGTCCACTAAAGAGAGAAGATGGCAAGGAAATAGCAGGCAGCAGAGAGAAAGCAGAGCTGCTTCACTCATTCTTTGCATCAGTCCTCAAACCTATCAAACACATAGCTGTAAAAGACAGACTAGAAATAAAAATTAAAATAAGCAAGAATATGGTAAGAGAACACCTGTCGTGACTTTGATGAATATAAATCACTGGGACCTGATGGATTACATCCCAGAGTTCTGAAGGAGCTGGCAGATGTTATTTCAGAATCATTGTATCATACCTTTCAAAAATCCTGGAGCACCAGGGAACTACCAGAGGTTTGGAAAAGACCTGATGCGGTTCCCATCTTCAGAAAAGGGGGGGGAAACAGACCCAGAAAACTACAGATTAATCGGCCTAACATCAATGCCTGGGAAGATACTGGAAAAAATAAATCAAAAATCAGATCTGTGAACATCTAGAATAGACTGGACAGCCACTTGTCTGGAATGGTGTAAGGCTCCCTGCCGGAGGAGGGGGTTGGACAAGAAGACCCCCAAGATCCCTTCCAACTCTTCTGTTATTCTGTTATTTCGTTTTTCTTGGGCCACAGGCTTCCTGGAGAAGACCCTTGCAGAGCGGAGGCCAGGCAGTATCGCGTCTGTGAGCGGGCCGTGAGTACCCTCCTCTCCCCTGCTGAGCCTGCCTTGACAGGGAGCAGGTGGGCTTAGCCCAGAGGCTGGAAGCCTCTTGCAAACATCAGTCATGGGGGCGTGGGGGGGGTCAAGGAAAGGGGCACTTGGGGGGGGTCCCGGTTTAACCACAGTCCTCGGATGCTCAAGGGAACCTTTTGCTGGCGTGGCCTGGGAGGAAATGCAACAGTCCCGTGGTCTCTGCGTGGCCCTCGTGGTCACCAGCAGTGTGCATCACGTAAGTGCACACCCAAAATATGGAGAGGCAGGTCAGCTGAGTGCTGCCCAGGCCTCCTCCTCATAAATGGGGAACCCCTGCAGATTATTATGGGTCTGGATTTCCCCCCCCCCTTTTTTATGACCCTGTGATCCCTTAATATGGGGTAGAGTTGGCGTGACAGAATGAGCGGAGCTGAGATTTACTGGCCACTACCTGACGGCCACACAGAGTTCCCAGCAGATACTTTCTCTTTGCGAGAAACATCGGCCACTACTGCCTAGGACCGAGCTTTCTGCTTTCTGAGTGGGAGGCGAGCGTCTTCACCACTAGGCCACCAGGCCATTCAGAGTGGGCCCAGAGTGCAGGGACCAACTTCTGCCCAAGGTTTCTGGTAGGCACAAGAGCCCTGGGGGCCCTGTGGGTCTGTGCTTACATTCAAGATGCATAGTTAACATCCAGCCTTGTATTCTAGGACTTTTGTACACATATCATAGTTAACACAATAACAGAATAATAAGAGTTGGAGGAGACCTTAGAGGTCCTCTAGTCCAACCCCTGTTCAAGCAGGAGACTCTATGCCCATTTTGCACAAATGGCTGTCCAGTCTCTTCTTAAAAGCCTCCAGTGATGCAGCACCCACAACTTCTGGAGGCAACTTCTGTTCCACAGGTTGATTGTTCTCACTGTTAGGAATCAACATAGTTGATACGTTAACGTGCGAAGCTTGTTGATTTTATTGTTGTACAAGTAGTCCTTGCTTAACAACCATTCATTTGCAGTAACAGTGGTACTGAAAAAAGCAATGAATCAGTCCTCACACTTACGACCATTGCAGCGTCCCCACGGTCAATGTGATTATGATTTGGGAATTAGGCAACTGGTGCCCATTTACGACATTCAGAGCATCCTGCAGCTGTGTGATCGCCCTCAGCAGCATCCCCAAAGCCAGCAGGGAAGCCAGTTGCAAGTTGCGGTCACCTGATGTCTAATTTAACAGTCATGGGTGATTCACTTGAAGACCATAGCGAAAAAAAGCTCTTAAGAACAGGTGCTTAATGACCGCACCACTTAAAGATGAATTTTTCATTCCCTATTGCAGTCATAAACCAAGGACTATCTATAGTGGTAGAGGCCCTGATGTTATTTATGAACTTTATGTGGTGCTTTTGAAGTTTTACTAAGCTTTATTACAATGTTGTTATTCTGTGATTCTGGAATATAGTGTCGGTGCTCTTGTTTGATATTGTTAACTCTTATGGGCAGCCTGGTCTGGGGCGTGCCGTTCATAAACGAACGAACGAACGAATGAGGAAAGGAAGGAAGTCATCCTGGGTGTGCCTTTTCTTTCCATCCTGCAGTCAAGTTCTAACAGTGGTCCTCTCCCTTCCCCTTCCCTTCCCTCTCCCTCCCTCCCTCTCTCTCTTGCAGGCCTGCCCAGCTGGCGCCGTCCCCTTCAGGGCAATGCAGTGCGCCCTCTACAACAGCAGGCCCGTCCCAGGGGGGCAGGCCCAGTACCAGTGGGTCCCCTTCCATGGAGGTGAGAGCATGGGGAGGGGAGCCAGGCCCTCAAGATCATTGGGGGGGGGGGCTTGGCCATGGGTTTCTTTCCGGCTTCGCTTTGGGGAGCCCAGTGCTGGGCCTGCCCAGGGGTTGATCGTGAGAACCAGCTTTCTCCAGCTGCAAAGTCAAGGCGGGGGCCATCCTGGGAGGAGGGAGCTTCGTGGAATCCTATGCCTGGGGGGGAAGTCCTAAAGACCCTCCCCACCCCCATAAACGATGACTGGCAGACAGCAACGCTTCCCCTTCTTTCAAGAAAAAAACCTCAGTGCATCATTATGAGACTAAAAGGTGTGACCGATCCACTGGAGGAGATTTCCTTAGAAGATCCCCACGAAGAGGGCGATTGCTGACTTTCATCAGAGTGGAAATCCCAGGAAGAGGCAGATTAGCCAGTGATCTGAGCAGAATGAGCTAAAACTTTTTGCTCTTGCAAATGGCCACTGAGCTTCATCGTCTAGAGATTGAGATTTGCAGAGGGGTGGGGAGAGGGGGGCCTAAAAGATTATATAGGCTAGACTAGCCCCAGCTGAGGGGGGGGGGGTGTCGGTGGCTTGTTTGTGTGGTTTTTGACATTGGACCCAGTTCACATCCTACATGGCTTAGGATAAGCTATCTGCCAGGGTCGCTTCTCCTGTAAGATCCTAGTAGAGTGACATCAGTTGATGGAGCCTCAGAGCCTTGTGAAGGTGGGGGAGAAACACCCCCCCCCTTGCCTCACTCGGGCCCTTTTTGAGAAGCTGCGTTCTTGGAAAGGGCCTGGGAGAAGAGGGAAGGGTTCAGCCCACGTCTTCTGCCTTCTGTGTCTGCTTGGTTCATCCTGTGCTCGGATCCCAAACCCCAGATGATGTGGGACTCAAGTTTATTGGGACAAGCACGGAGAGTCAGTGACGTCTGAATAACAGACCGGCTCAGCAGGGTCACAACCCCCCCCCCCCAGAGCTGTGTTGTGAGAAGGGTAGCAGAGCATCAATGGTGGCAAAACAAATGCTGAACTCCCAAAGTGGCCCCAGAAATCAGGACTCTGCCGGGAACGCTAGATCTGTGTGTGTTGCATGCTTCACACACACGCACAAGCCTACAATTGCCTGGGTGGGAATTTGCTGAAAGGGGAGAAAGTGTTTTAAAACATTTCCTTCCACCTGAGGGGAAAGTGAACCAGGATCCCTGACTGTGGCTGTCCAGGCCCAGAGGCAGGTCAGGTGTGTGTGTGTGTGTGTGGGGGGGGCGCACAATCTGGTCAGCCCCCTGGAGCTAAGGCAGTGAGAGGGACTGAAAAACTTCAGTCCAGGTCTAGCACTGTGACCTTTAGGCCAACGCCCCCCCCCCCCAATCAAATGGACAGGGCAATTTTTTGTGCCACTGCCTGGCTCTCATGCCCTCTCTGCCTCCTTTGCCCCCCCCCCAGCTGCCAACCTCTGTGACCTAAACTGCCTGGCGGTGGGACACAATTTTTACTACAGCTTTGGCCGAGTCCTGGACGGAACCCTCTGCAGCCCAGCATCGCCAGACCTCTGCATCAGTGGCCGCTGCTTGGTGAGTCCGCTGGCGTCGGATAGGACGGGCTGTGCCTGTGGGGGGGGGTGATGGAAGCGCCAGAGAATTTCCCAGGAAGCACTTTCCAAGGAGGGGGCGGGCGGGGGGGGGAGAGAGAAGTGGCAGCACAGCCCGGAGCAGGATGGAGGCGGAGATTGAGGAGAGCCCACCCTGGAAACTCCGTTCCGCTGAGGGCAGTAAAGGTTAGTCCCGCAGGATTCTGTCTGTCTGGTGTGAGTAAATAAAGAACTAACTTTGGCTGGATCGTTCAGTGTTGTTCTTGGGCTGGGTCTGGCCCTCCCCGCTTTCAGCCACTGGAAGGATACACGGCCCAGATCCTCCCATTCTCCAGCGTTGGGCTGTCCTCGGCCGTCATTCTCCAAACGCAGCAAGAAAAAAACCACAAAAGTCCACACAAGTGAGGCGTATCACAAACCGAGGAGGCGCTGCAGCCACAGCAGCCTCATTGTGGAATGAGTGGCTAGAGGAAAGTTGCGGGTCTTGTCGTTTTCTAGAGGAGCAGAGCTCAGGAGGAAGAGCAGCCCACCCACAAAACAAGCGCTTGCCTTTATGGGGGGGGGGGAGGAAGAGGAGAAACGCTTCCTCTGGGGAGGGCTTCCCTGCCCCACCCCAGGACGTCCCCGGGCAGCAGCTCTAGTGGTCAAGGGATGCAGGGCAGCCTTGCCACACCGAGGGGCAGTGGGCTTTCTCCATCCCCCCATAAGAAGGGGCGTCCCTTCTCTAATTGCCACCCTTTCTCCAATCCCTCAGAGAGCCGGTTGTGATGGGATCCTGGGCTCCGGGGCGCTGGCCGATGCCTGTGGCGTCTGTGGGGGCAGGAGCGAGTCCTGCGCCTTCGTCCAGGAAGCCTTCCGGGCGGCGATTCCCGCCTCTGGTGATTGAGTGTGCTGACGTGGGTGAAGCTTTGGCTTTCGTCAACCCAGCCCCCTGCCTCCTCCTCCTCCTCCCCCCCACCCGCACGCCTCCCTTCCTCCCCTGCTGCTGCTGCTCTGCTGGCTGGCCGGGGCTGTCCTGAAGGCGGGTTTCGCCCATCTGCCACGCCTGGTGATCTCTAGGAGCCCCATCTCCAGGCTTGCAGGCCGAGCACCTGGCACTGTCCTCCTAACCAGCTGAAGCCCTTTGCAACTGCTTCCTGCCCACGGAGGGGGCACCGGGCACTCCTTGATGGGCACCAGAGTCTCAGCATTCTTGGCACGCGAGAGCAACACGGAAATGCTCCTAGGCAACGGGCAGACACCCCTGGGCCAAAAGCAGGACGTAAAGGGTTAAGAATGCGTGAAGACAGGAGAGACGCATCGTGAGTTTGTGAAATTTACCAAGAGGGCAAGTGTGAAATCAGTCTCAATGAAACGTATCCAGGCACATCTGTCCTGGATACATAATCACAACATGGAAGTGGTGGAAACGAGGGAGAATTTGCAAGCACAGCAAGGATTGGGAAGGTGCCCTGGATGGCATCAGAATAGAATAGAGCTGGAAGGGACCTTGGAGGTCTTCTAGTCCAGCCCCGTGCTCGAGCAGGAGAAAATATATCATCTCAGACAGGTGGATGTCCAGTCTCGTCTTAAAAATCTCCAGTGATGGAGCGCCCACAATTTCTGGGGGCAAGCTGTTCCACTGGTTGATTGTCCTCACTGTCAGGAAGTTTCTCCTTAGTTCCAGGTTGCTTCTGTCTTTGGTCAGTTTCCAACCGTTGTTTCTCGTCCTTGGTGAACAACCTGACCCCCTCTGCCTTGTGGCAGCCCCTGAGATACTGGAACGCTGCTATCATGTCTCCCCTATTTCTTCTTTTCCTTAGACTACTAGCCAGACCCAAGTCCCGCAGCCGTTCTTCGTATGTTTTAGTCTCCAGGCCCCTGATCATCTTAGTTGCTCTTCTCTGAATTTTTTCCAAACTCCATCACACCATTCTAAGGACAACACACGCACCACTGTGCAAACGACACGGTTGCAGATTGTGCCCTCTTGTCCCGTCCCACCTCCTGTGCACTTCTCGTCCAATCTCATAGACCGGAGACCGACAAATGTGTACCAGGAAATAAAGTGTGTGCAACACTGGGAGGTTGAGGTCTGCCCCTGAAAGTGGGAGTGCCAGTGGGTGGTGCAGAGAAGCTGCTGCTGCAGTGAATTCTGACAACAGGAGAGCCAGGGATGCATTCGGAAAGGGAAGGAAGATGGGGGGAGGGGATAGCCTCCTTTCCTCTGGTGAAGGAAGTGGGGGAGGGAGGAGGCTGGAAGTGCAGAGAACGACAGGAGAGCTGGGCCCACTCGGCAAAGCAATGGCCCTAAATCTAAGAGCGGGTTCGATGAGGTGATTCAGGCTGAACTCTTGAGCGCGGCTGCCCAGGCCAGGAGGAGGCAGGCTCCCTTCCTGGCCCTGGGAGGAGCTGCAGGGGGGGGGGAGAGAAAGGAAAGAGGGTGGAGGAGGAGGAAGGGCCAAGCCTTCGGTTGATCTTCCGGAAGAAATAGATAGAAAATGGGCCCTTCCTCGGAGCTGCATTCACGGGCAGCCCTCCGGCCCTTGCATTGGCATGGAGACCCTGGCGTGGCCCAGGGGGTCCTCAAAAAGGTCGGGCATTTTCATGCCACCATTCCTCCCGCCATGTGAGGATGGGTCTGGAAGTGGATGGAATGGCACAATTGGTAGTCAAAAAGAGACCGGAGGAGGGGAGGAGAAACTGAAAGAAAACCAGAAGCCGGGGAGCTGATGAAGGAGAGCGGGTGATGAAACAAGGGAGGATCGGGAAGGGAAGAGTGCTGAAACATGAATACAAAAACGGAGGAGAAAAGCTCGTTGAGGTGTCTGCTTCATGAAAGTTCACAAGGGTTAATTAGACTGAGAAAACAAAGCAGACGAAACTACCAGTGACAGGCAGGAGGAGCGTGAAGGTCTTTTGAGGGCCAGGCTGATGGTTGGTAAGGAGCTGAAAGACTTGAGGCGGAGGGAGGGAGGGGAGGGAGGGGAAGGGAAGGGAGGGGAAGGTGCCCTGGAGGGCACTGAGCTGTCTCGGCCATCCAGGAACGGTGCCAACACCTCTTCTGAGTGAGCACCGTCACGGGAGGTCGCAGTCCTCCGAAAGCAGGGAGTCGGGGGTGGGGAGCAGCTGCAAAGGCCGGGGGGGGGCAGCAGCCCTGGGAAGCCACCCAGGAGTCCCGCCCCCCAGCACAGGTCCCACTTCCCTTGGGGCCCCACCTCTTGGGTCTCCCCTGCCTCTGCCTCTCTCTGACTGGCTCCCCTCTGATTCTTCCCAACAGGTTTCTTTGGGTACAGGAATGTGACCCGGATCCCGGCCGGAGCCAGACAGATCAGGGTGACCGACCACAGCCGCAACTACCTCGGTAGGTCCGTCCTTCCCTCCCTCCCTAGCTGCGGCTCGGGTCAGCCCCAGCGCTTCCTCCTTGGCCCGGAGTCGGCCTCTCTTGCCACAGGCCATGGCGGGGGGGGGAGGGATCCCAGCGGGCAGCTGGAGGTTAAGGATGGGCAGGGAGGGGGGGGCAACAGGCATCCAATCCCGCCAAGCCCTAGTTTTGCCCAATTCCATGATGGGGATGCACAGCCTGGAGCCCCAGCCCCTGGGTGCCCCACCCCACCCCAAGATAAGGCTCAGCGTGCCAGGAGAGAAGCCGGACTAAGCAAACAAGCCGCAGCCATGGACTTCACAGCCTCAGGGGAGGAGACCACTGGGCGGCCTGAATTTCAGCTGGCTGCGGCCCATTTCTGGAGTGACCCCCCCCCTCCTCTGCTGGGAGGGAGTGCAGGACGGCTCCCCGCTCGGAAGGCTCCAAAGGAAGGAAAATACCCCAAAGCAGACAAGGAGTGCCAGCAGGGCCTGCGGGCACGGGAACAAAAGGCCACCTCCACATTCAGCAGTGCCCGCTTGTGGGCGCCTCGGCCCCAGGGAAGGGCAGGGCGTGCTGCTTCCCTCTCCTGGCCAGATCTCGGGACCGCCTTCCCCTCCTCAGAGGGCACTGCAGCTGCGGGTGCTGCCCCCCCCCCCGGGCTCCTTGAAAGAGCATGGAACGTGGAATAATAGAACTGGAAGGGAGCTTCAAGGTCTCCTAGTCCAACCCCCTGCTTGAGCAGGAGACCCTAACCCTATACCATTTCAGATAAATGATTGTCCAAAGCAGAGGGGCAGTGCTTCTTCTGTCGCACCCTTCTGCAAACCCTCCCCCCCCCAATTGCTTTCTGCTTTGGGGCCTTTTCACTTCTCTGCATCCCAGAGTAAGAAAACGGAGAACCAGGGCCGCTCAGAGGCACTCCGCCCCCCCCTCCGCCCCCCCCGCATCTGGGGGTTCAGCCCTTAGCTTTCTGCTCCACGCTGGACACACGGACGTGGCTGTTTTCACTCACATTCAAGCGGAGGCAAAAGAACAGCTGCGATGGGGACGCAGCCCCCCACATTCTCTGCTGACCTGGGTCTGCCTGCTGTGCCGGCCCAGCCCTTGGCACAGCAGCCCAGACGGCTGCTTCTCAAAGCAGCGGAGACCCCCAAACCAAAGCCCTCGCCCTCCCCACCCACCCCCTAGTTCTGCCGCTTTCTCTCTCCGGAGCCCCCCCCCCAAACCCTTCCTGTGCTCCCTCCCTCTGCAGCCCTGATGGAAGCAAACCAGCATTATGTCCTCAATGGGGAGTGGGCTGTGGATCGGCCAGGCGCATTCGAGGCAGCAGGCACCCAGTGGCATTACACTCGCACGGATAACGGGCACGAGACCCTTGAGGCAGCCGGACCCACAAGCGAGGATCTGTTTATCATGGTGAGGAGAGAGGGGATCCCCTAGCAAAAAGGAAATAGGAAAACAAATCACTGTTTTTAGCCCCTTCAAAGACGGCCACCTCTGGACACTATATGCTGGGTGGGAGGGACAGGCCACCCTCTGATCTGTGGTCCTGCCCCTAGAGACATGGGAAACAGCGCACAGAACGTGTGTCTTTGGCTTCTGCTGGTATGCAAGGAAGAAAATTGTATGGGGCTGGGAGCAGTTTTGCAAGGGCAGGCAGCTGGAGAGGGGCTGCCCCTGGCCTCTGCTAACACCCTCCCCCCAATCCCCATTGCCAGGTCCTTTTTCAGGAGGAGAACCTCAGCGTAGACTACCAGTACTGGGGGCCAGGGAAGCAGATCCCCCACCACGCACAGGGAGAGGGCCGTGCTCTGCGCCAGCCCCAGGCCAGAGAGGTAGAGGCCCAGCACCCAGAAGAGCCTGCGGACTTTCCTGAAGCCACAGCAGTGACGCGACGTTTCACCCAGGCCCAGGTGGTGGCCAGGGAGGCGCCGCAGAAGAAGGTCACCCCAGCACCCGCAAGGACTCCTACAGCGCCAGGTAGCTCTGGGGCAGGCGCAGAGGGGGGAGCCCCCAATTCTCTGGACCGTCCCTTTCAGTTTCTCCAGCAGACGTAGGAAGAGAAGCGATGGGCAGGGGAGGCATGACAGATTTCTCGGTGGAACAGCTGGCCCCGTGCCCCAGCTGTGGCCCCAAAGGCCCATAGACGAACAGTAGCACCCTCTGGCTGAGTGATGCCACCCCAACTTCCCAAAGGCTGCTTTATTCTTTGTTAATGCAGTTCATAAGAAACCAAGCTGGTGGTCCTTTGGAAAGGGCTGCCCCCGAGAGAGGGGTCAGGCCTTCCTTGCGGGGGGTGGGTGGGTGGGCACCAGCTTTCTAGGCCACACTGCCACATGCTCCCGGGGAAGGAGTCCTTAGTAAGGGATGCTCATGCGTTGGCAGGCAGATATCCCTGTGAGGCAGAGATGCCCTGGCGAGCCCAAACCCTGAGAGAGTGGGAGGGGGGCCTTGAGGTCATCCACTTCCACCCTGCTCAAACAAGCCCTCCACCCAGATCCATCCAGCAAAGGGAAGTCTGGCACACCTTCCGTGATCAAATAGCTCCTGCCGTTAGGAGGCTTTCCCTAGGCTGAATGAGAAACAGCCTTCCTGTAACTTAGATCCCCGCTGTGCGCTTTGGATCGTGGAAGAACGTGACCCTCACCGAGATCGGTTGGGAGAGATCGAGAGAACCACCTTCCTCCTGCTCAAGGCAAAGCATCCCCAGCTCCTTCAATCTCCCTGCGCAGCTAGGCCTCTGCCCCCCTCCCCCCCTCCCCACACACCGGCCTTCTCTAAACGGGCTCCTTTAGCTTCTCTAAATCCTCCTTAAGCGGGGGGGGGGGGCGCTGATCCCTCCAGCCAGAGCAGACCGCAGCTGCCTTCACCTTTTGCTGGCGCCTGTCCAGCTTACCATCCACTTTGCTTCCGCCGCCAAGCCGGATTCTCTGCATCTTGTGTTTTGTTCTTGGGGCTGACAAGCTTCTGCCTTCGTGTATTCCTGGGTTTGAAGTTCGCACGTACGTTGTGTTGGCTAAAGATCCTCCTGAGCTTTTCTAACATTCCTGCAACGTCTGGAATGACTACGTTGCTTCGTTTATTGTTTTCTTCTGTCTGTCTGTCATGGAGGAGCCCCTGCCGGGTCTTTGGGGGGATTTGGTGAAGGCCCACTTGGGACAGCCACACGTCCAGTGGGCTTCTTCCTTAATGTGTTTCAGTTCTTTCTCTTTCCCCTCTTTGCTGGCAGGCAGGCCTTGGGCTCAGTGGTGTAGGGTTCTGACGGCTCCCATTTTGTGCTCCTAGACCAGAGGTCCCCAACCTTTTGGGCATCAGGGACCGGTTATGTGGAGAGAGGTTTTTCCGCGGACCGGAGGGTGCGTGGTTTCGTGTGCTGCCTGCATCCCATTTGCTTTGTTTGTTTGTGCAGCCCGGTTGCTGGCATGCCGTGGCCCGGTACCGGTCCACGGACCGGGGGTGGGGGACCCCTGCTCTAGTGGGTGCTGGGAATCAAAATATAAATAGTGATCCTAGTGTGTGGTGGGGCTTTCCTGTAAATTTTGATGTTAAAGCTTCTGTCTTCCTTAATGTGTACTGCATAGTCCAGGAAGGCTAGACTGTTTTCCTTAACATCTTCCCCTGTGAATTTGACGTATCTGTCCACCGAGTTGACGTGTTTGGTGAAGGCTTCCAATTCCTGTTTTGATCTTGACCCAAGTATCTCGTCCACATTACCCGCCCCAGTGAGTGGGTGGAGTTCCTGTGAAGGAGTTCAGGGCTTTGGCTTTTACCTCTTCCCTGTAGAGATTGGCCACAATGGGGGACACAGGTGAGCCCCTGGCGCAGCCGTGTTTCGATCTGTAGAAGCCTTCGCTGTACCTAAAATAGGTAGCAGTCAGGCAGAGGTCCAGCATGGCACATAGGTGGTCTGGGCTGAGGTTGGTTCTGTCACCTAAGGTGCATCAACTCTGTCACCTACAACATTGCAAAGCATTTAACTGCCTTATTAGCTCCGTTAGTTGGTAACACCACCTGTCACATCAACAAGTCACACGACTTCGCCAGCAAGGAGTGGAAATTAAAACTGACCGAGATGAGACTGTGGATTCCTACGATGTAACCTCCCTCCTCGCTTGCATTCCAACAACTGAAGCTGTTACGGTAGTGAAGAAACGGCCGATACGAGGCAGCACCTCAGCTGACAGAACCCACCTCAGATCAGCCGCATTGGGGAATGGGCTCTCCTCACGGAGCTTAAGGGTGAAAGCCACTTTTGAGATCATCCAGCCCAACCCCCTGCCCAGTATAGAAAGCCACCTGTACATTACCCCAATAGGGGCTTCTTCGCCCTCTGTTTAAAGGAACAGATGCCCCACCCGGCTTCCCGAGGCAGCTGGTCCTACTGTGGAACTATTCGATATTTCTTCACGTCCAGCCACAACCTGCCTGTAATGGACACCCGCCGTCTCTTCTTCTGCCTTCTGGAGCAACTCTGCCCGGTTCTGCCCCGTCACCCATGCCGGGGCAGCCCTGCCGATCCCCGATGACAAGCGCCATGCCCCCAGCAGTGTCTCCCTCGGTTCCTTGCAAGCTGCTCCCTCCGGGGAGAGTTTCGCCTTCTGCCTGGCCTTTCCTCCAGGCAGAACCAAGTCGGCTTCCCCACATCTCCAAATGCCCGGCTGTGCCCCTGCCTTCCAGGGGCACCAGAGACCGCCTCTCCCAAGGCCTCCCAGGGGCCTATTTCTCCCAGCAAGGAGCAGGCAGCCCGTTGGACATCAGAGTCGCTGCCATAGGAAGCCCTAAGCACGGGCACAGACCCTTGACCAATCACAGCCGTTCCCTCGACATCTTCCGCTGCCTCTTTGGCTGGTCAGGGGCTGCCAAGCCATCCTCAACTCTTAGCAGGAGACTCTCCCGCCTAGCTGGTCCTTCAGGTCTTCCAACGGTGCGCATCCCCCCCCTCTAACGGACTTCCGTTCAACCCCTTGCCAAAATAGGGTAATCGACTGGGAGCTGTTTTCCCCATTGCATTTTCAGGAGCTCCTCAGTGTACCAAGAGGCCAGCCCACAGGTGCAATTGCGCCGGTCCCTCAGCTATCTGCATTCAACTGAGATGTGTAGTGGAACCTCCCCTCCACCAAACCAGCTGGCATCATCAGCCCCTAAAAGCCCCCCACACACACACTCCTGCAGGTCGGAGGGGTGGCAGCTTGACCAGGAAGAACTGGTGGGCCTAGGCCGTTGGAAAAGCACACTGGCCCCCCACAATTTCCCCATGGGACGCTGCCTTTAATCCAGGAGAAGGAGGCTAAAGCTGTCCTTGCCAGCGGCAGCAGCAGCCCAGGTCAGGGCACGGCCCTAACCGTCTCTCTCTCTCTCTCCTGGCCTTGCAGGACGGTGTGGGAAGTGCGACCCGCCGAGAGGGAAGTCGCAACGCCTTCACCACTACTGCAACAGCGACTTCGGTACGTATTCTTCCCCCTTGCGGGCTGGGCTGAGGGAGAGACCGGCTGCGCTGCGGGGAGCTTCTGCCGCGCACCTGCACAAAACTCGGGTCTCCCGCGGCGCCGGTTCCTCCCTTCCGTACGTCCATGTCGGGCTCCATTCAGGCTGCACAGAAATTGACGTTATGCGGCTTGTTGTTGCCGCCGCCGCCGCTTGGACGGCCCGGGAAGAAACTGACGCCGGCGCTTAAAGCGGCTCTCCGGCTGTCCTTCGTTCGCGCACCACAGGAGCCGCGGGCAGACGGCCCGGGACTAAGGCGGTGGCGCGCCAGGAGGAACGCGCGGAGTCCGCATCCCGCGCCAGGAAGGCTGCCTTCATCCTCCCTCGCGGACAAGGGCGGGTTGCAGGGGACGCGGGGGATGGGGGACCGAGGCTCTTCTCACCGACCGGCGGGCGGGCTTCTTCCCGGCAGTCTTCCGAGCCCGGATCCTCTCGAAGCGCTACATCGGCTCTGAGACGTGCTACGACGTGCAGGTGCAGCAGACCTACCGCAACCGCTTCCCGCTGCGTTCGCGCGAGTACGTCTGGGTGCCCAACACCTGCGACTGCCCCCACCTGCTGGAGCGGCGCGAGTATCTGCTCATGGCGCGGAACCACGTCAACTTCGAGCAGACCCTCAACCGGCTCCTGTTGCAGCGCGGCGGCTACGCCCGGCCCTGGTCGCCCCGCGAGGACCTGCAGCTGCGCGACGCTGCCGCGCGTTGCCAGCCCGCCTGAGAGCCTCCGCCTGCGCGAGGGAGCCGCGAGAGCCCCCCCCGACTGCTGAGCGTGCCATGGAGCGCCAGGCAGGGGAGCGCGCGCTTCTGCGCCCAAACGCCGGAGTCCGCCGCGCCGCGTCGCGTCCAAGCCGGGCGAGTCAGGGAGGCTCTGTCGCCTCCCCAGGACCGAGCGGAAGGGCGTCTGTTCGATCAGCCCCGAAATTGTCCCCCGGAAGAGCCTCCAAGCCCCGGGCGCCCACTCGCCCCTGGCTCCCTTGGGTGATGCTGCTCCCGGGCGGACGGACCGCGCTAGCCGCCCCGTTCTGTGTCAGGCTCAGGGAATCGCCCCGGGTGTTTCTCCTGCCACCACGGAAGCAACCTTCAGCCCCTTATTCTTGCAAACCTTTTACATTCCAACTCGGCATCCTTAACCTTCAGATGGAATTTCAAGTTTAAAATAAATGTGCGCATAAACCACAAGTAGGAAACCAGCTTAAATGTTACTATTAAAGATTTGTAAGTTTATGATATGTGAACACAAATTTAAAGAGGTAATGAAGCCAGTGACTTAAAAAAAACATAAGCCTAAAACTGATGTTACCTTGTTGGATAATGAAACATTTTCCCCAAAAAAGAAAAAAAACAACCAGAGAGAACCAAGAACCCTGAAGTTCAGTCCTGAACTACAAATATTCTCTTGTATTTATAAGCCTAAAATTTAAAAAGACTAATAAAACAAATTAAATTACAAATGAATTTGCAAGAACGATGATTCCGCGGAGAACAAGATCAGCACCTCCACATCCCTCCTCCTGCTCGCACTTACGGCAAAGGCCGGCAGGGGGCGACGGAAGCCAACCAAGACCTCAGAAAGGAAATCCAGCTGAACGTTGTGCCTAAAGAAAGCCTAGAACAAACTCGTGCAGCCAGGGACTATCGAACAGGGGAAAGTCCTCCCTGCAAGATAAACCCCTCCAAATAGCGTCAGTCTGTTTTTAAAAAAGGGGAACTACCTCACAGTGACCCTAGTGCTGTAATCGTCAGGGCAGGTAGGTCGCTGTGAAAGTCCAACACTCCCACGATGGCTTCAGGAGAGCAAACGGGGTGAAGAGGGGAGCCAGGAAGGCCGGAGGAAGTTTCCAAAGCGCAGTAAAAGAATCCCAGCCGGAACACAAAGCTCAGGCCGGGAGTTGCTCTGGAAAGGTCCCCAGGGCGGGTCAGAGACCCCTTTCAAAACCAAGAGGCGGCGAAAGCCCAAAGGAGCAGCTGTGCTCCAAGAAACGCTGCAAGGAGCACCTGGCAGAAAGCGAATCAAAGAAAACTCTGTCCGGAATAGGCGACCTGCCAGGGGCGCTGCTAGGCTCCCCGCTAAAGAGTCTGGAAAGGAGCGATCGCTGATGGGAGAGTAACCTCATTCAGCCTGGCAGATCTGAATGGCCTGTGGTGTAATCTGCATTAACTCTTATGTCACTGTATATTTTGATTTTCCTGTATGTTGGTTGAACTGTATGCCGCCCTGCATTGTATGTGGAGTGGGTGGCCATATAAATTGACTAAATAAAGTGATCAGCCACGTTGGTAAACTAATTCCTGGGGCCAGATGGCACCTCCCCGACTGTAGCTATGACCTCCTAGGCTGCATCAACAGGTCAAACCGAGACCAAAAGAGGCCTGTTTCAGCATGGGTCAGTCCCTGGGCACATTTTAGGAAGGATATTGAAAAAGGGGGAGGGGTCTCTCCAGGGGAGAGCAAGCAAGGTGAGATGGGGCCCGGAGAGCAGCGGTTGGGGGCCTTGGGGTGTTTAGCCTGTGGGATGCGCTGGGGTGGCTGAATGCAGAGGCCGGCTGCACGGGGGCCGGAGGGCCTCTGGCCGGGGATTCCCACACTGACACCAGGGACAGCCTGGTGGTCTCCAAGGTTGCTCGCACTCCATGGATCTGTGAAAGGAATCCCCCCTCGCATCTCAGGGCCAATGTCGGCAGAACGGGGAGACTCAGATGCACCCTCCATGGAGGCTGGCCCCTGCCACGGGGGTCTCTTCTGAAGGGAGGAGGCAGCACCCCTGGCTATGCCTGGCACCCCCAGGTGTTGAACCTGCGCACAGAGGCCACTCCGTGGATGGGGAGGGGGCAGGGGAGACTGTGGCCCACTTCCTGGCATGTCTCCTTGTAGGGGTCCAGAATCACCATGTTTGGGACGGCGGTGTTCCCCCGCCTCTCCGCCAGCAGGTAGATGCGTCCGTTGGCCGAGCTGCATCCTTCAAAGAACTTCTGAGCCAGGCCGCCCTCCTCCACGGGGGTCCACTCGTCAGTGCAGATGTCGAGGCGGAAGGCCCCCCCTCCGACGGTGTAGAGGGCCCCGTTCAAGGCTGCCACACAGAGGTCGTACCTGAAGGGAAGAGAAGCAGGGCAGGGGGAGGGACGGAAGGAGGCAGGCACCTGCAAAAGGCACTGTTCTTTGGAACTAGTTGGACCCACTGATGGGAGCTTCCCTGCCCCACAAGGAGCTCCCCCCAGGGCCTGAACTGCCAGCAGCCGAAGAGCTCAATCCTGTTGAGAAGCAGTATTGGGGTGCTCCACATCTGGGGCACCCATTGGGGTGGGCTTTCATACAGTAGCTTCATCTTTCTGAAACCCTCATGAGTAAGGAATCTTCCCCCCCCAAAAGGCACGTCTGACGAAGGGCCCCCAAGCCCACCTCTTCTCTTCTTTGGCCACACAGGACCCCAGGGGACCTTTAAGTCCTCCACTCTCTGCAACAAAACCACCCCAGGAAAGCCAGGCGCAGCCTCACCTTGGCAGCGGTGAGAAAGCAACAACATCCCACATCTCCGTCTCTATGTCCAGCCGCTGAACTGCCCGGCAGACGTCCCCGTTCTCATCCAGGCCACAGACCACGTAGATGCGCGTCCCCACACCGGTGGCCCCGGCTCGTTCCACGGGGTGGATCAGGGGACTGGCGGGTTCCCAGGAGGAGTCCGCCAGGGCAAGGCGCTCGACGCTGGGGGTGATGCCCTCCGGGGTGCTCCCCCCCATCACGTACAGATGGAAGCCAACCCCCACCGCGCAGTGGCTGTCGCGAGCCTCCTTCATGGCCGGCCCCTCCAGCCAGCGGTCGTCCCAGCTGTTGTAGATCCACACCCGGTCCACGGGGGCCCAGAGAAAGTCCTCCCGGAAGTTCCCCCCCGTGACGAAGAGGAGGTTGCCTGCAGAGAGAGCACAGGGAAAGGAGGCGCTGTGCCCGGAGAAGGAAGGGCGGCACTTCGCTCTGGGCTGGGAAAAGAAAAGGGTTGGGCTGCTCCCTCCTGGCACGGAGAGGCGGCCCCCTTGCCCTGCCCGGGACCCTCAGGAACAGCGCAGCACCAGGCAGGCTCACAGCAGCGCCCTGTGGGGCATCCTAAAGTGGGGCAGGCTGACTGCCACCCACCGGGGGGGGGAGGAGCGGGAGCCCCTGCCTGGAGCCAAGGGTCCCAGGCGAGCCCCAGAGGCAGCTGTTCTCCAAGGACTGGCGTTTCAAGGTAGGCTGCCTCGGAACAACCTGCTCCCTATTTGGCCACCGTGCCGAGTGGCCTCCCAAACTCTCTCACTCTGCCCCACCTGATTTCTCCAGGCCCCACCCTGGCCAGCCGGGGGGTGCTGGGAAGTGAGTGGGCTCCCGGCCACCCAGAAGCCCGAGCAACTCTCGACCCGTCCCTGCTTCTGTCCGGAGAGCATCCGGAAGGCTGCCACCCAAGTGCACTTTCTAGCTTGCAGCCCGTCCAGACTTGAAGCCGAGCCCCGGATTCAAATCCCAGCTCCCACTTTCTTCCAGTTCCTCCCTGGCCATTGGGAAGGGAGGCCGAAGGCCCAGCAGCCGCAAAGCCAGGAACCGGCCCCAGGGCAGAGAGCCGAGGAGCCTCTCTGGTTACAGGGGAGCTCTGGCAAGGGGGGGCTCCTAGAGGGAAGCGCATCTTGGCTGGCTCATCTTATCAGAAGGGCTTTTAAACTAAGATTGAGGGGGGAGCGGGGGGGGCAATCTTCACGACCTTTAGCACCTAGTTCCAAGCAAAAACCACTAGATAACCAGTCACGTAGGGAGGAAGGGAGTAAAGAGAAAGAAGAAGTAAAAAAAGAAAAACATAATGAAGTATAGAGAATGATGGAAAGGATACAAACAGACCCAACAAAGGAAGAGATGGAGTTGCATTATATACAAAAGATCACTACAGCTCTACAGAGATCCACAAAACCAAGGATGAAAACCTCCCAGAATGCATATGGGTCAATATAAAAGGGGGGAAAAAATGACATTGCCATAGGCGTATACTACAGGCCACCCAACCAAGCAGAAGAAATAGATGAACTCTTTGCTAATCAATTAACAGAGGTATGTAGGAAACGTAACACAGTAGTAATGGGAGACTGTAACTACCCTGATATCAACTGGGAGACAAGCTCTGTAGCAAGTGGGAGATCGAGCAGATTCTTAACCAACCTAGCCGACAACTTTGTCATCCAAAAGGTGGAGGAGGGAACTAGAGGAAAAGCTACACTGGACCTAATTCTTACTAGTAGAGAAGAAGTGATAAGAAGGAGTTGGAGTTGCCGGAACCTTGGACCACATTGACCACGTCATACTGGAATTCAATATAATGCAAACAAACACAAGCAATAGAATACAATCCAACCAGTGTCTTAAACTTTAAAAGAGATGATTTTAACAAACTCAGAGAGAGCCTAAGCAAAATTTCATGGATAAAAATCCTAAAGGGGAAAAGGCTCAGAATGAACAAAAGCTCAGAATGAACAAAGACTTGCAACAAAAGTCAAAAATAATAAAAGAAGTTTCAATAAATAAATAACAAGAAAACAGTCGGTCCACTAAGGAGAAGAGAAAGCAGCGCTGCTTCACTCATTCTTTGCATCTGTCTTCAGGCAAAAAGACACTATAGCCCAACCTAACAAACACGTAACTGTAAAAGACAGATTAGAAATAAAAATTAAAGTAACCAAGAATTTGCAGAGGACATTGAGCTGGCAGGAATAGGCAACACCCCAGAATACAAAGTCAGGGTCCAGATGGATCTTGACAGACTTGAACAATGGGCCCTATCCAACAAAATGAAATTCAACGTAGATAAAAGTAAAGTCTTACACTTAGGCAAGAAAAACCAAAGGTACAATTACGGAGTAGGTGAAACTTGGCTCAAAAACAATAACTGTGACAGGGACCTTGGAGTCCTAGTGGACAACCACTTAAACATGAGCCAGCAGTGTACGGCAGCAGCCAAAAAAGCTAACGCAATCCTTGGTTCTATAAACAAAATAGAATCAAAATCACGTGAAGTATTAGTACCGCTTTATAAAACCTTAGTAACGATACACCTGGAATACTACATTCAGTTTTGGTCACCACATCACAAAAAAGACGTTCAGACTTTGGAAAAAGTACAAAGCAGAGCAACTAAGATGATTAAAGGCCTGGAGACAAAAAATATGAAGAATGGCTGCAGGATTTGGGTATGGCCAGTCTAGAGAAAATAAGGACCAGGGGGGACATGATAGCAGAGTTCCAGTATTTGAGGGGGGTCAAACCTCTTCTCCAGTGTACCAGAAGGCAAGAGAAGAAAGAATGGATGGAAACGGATCAAGGAGAGAAGGAGAGGAGGAGAATGAAGGTCCCGAGAGTGAGGAGGACTTAACCAGTGGGACAGAAGTTGCCCTCAGACGTTGTGGGGGCTCCGTCACTGGAGGCTTTTACGAAGAGGCTGGACAGCCACCTGTCCGAGACGGGTACAGGGTCTCTCCTGCTCGAGCAGGGGGCTGCACCAGAAGACCTCCAGGGTCCCTAAATCAGCTGTGTTCTGATTTAGGAAGCCAGGAGCTGCTCTGGCAGTTCTTCTTGGCCCTCCTTGTTGTAGGGCTGCAGCCCAGAGCCCCCCGCCCCCCGCGGGAAAGAGCATTACCCACGGCAGCCACAGCGTACTGGGTGAGGTTTCTGCGCTTGAGCGGCGAGCAGGCCTGCCAGGCTCCCGTCTTGGGCAGGAAGTGGAAGAGCTCCTGCTGCTCTTGGTCGCGTTTCCCGGCCACCACGAAGAGGGTCTCGTAGCTCCGGCTCGCGCAGGGGGCCTGGGTGGCCTCCTGCCAATTGGGGGGCGGGAAGCGGTCCAGCTCTTTCAGCAGCTGAGCCGGAGGGTCCAGCCCGGGGCGCTTGCTGCGCTTCACCAGGAGGCTTAGGAAGGGGAGGCTGAGGAAGGGGACCCGCACCAGGCCCGCCAGCTCCAGGAAATCCTTGGCCCGCTGGGGCAGGTCTGCCACTACCCACTGCATCACTGTGTCAAAGACCACATCCTCGCAAGCCACGAAGAGCTCGTCGCTCTGCAGCAGCCCCCTCAGAGTCGCCTTGGGCAGCTCCTCAACCTCGCCGTGGGTCACGACGTCAGCCCAGTGGCTGAGGGCCACATTGAGGGCAGCAGAGTCAAGCGCCGGGCAGGCAAAGTGCTGAGCGTAGGCCCTGAGGCCGAGGCAGTTGGAGACGTGCAGCTCCCTTTCCAGAAAGGTCTCGCAGCGCCTCTTGGCCGCCTCCAGACGCAGGAAGTCGGCCGTCTGCAGAAGGCTGGCGACGTTGGCAGGGGTGAGGCTGAGGCTGCCTGTCCGGGTGAAGTCCAGGAGTGCCCGGAAGGGCTCTGCCTCAACCCCCTGGATCCGGATGCGCCGCTCTGCGTGCTCCCGGGTGCCACCAAAGAACATGGCCTCAAAATAGCTGCTGTGGCAGGCCAGGGCCCACCGGTTGACCGGGAAGCACTTTCCTTCCACTTCCAAGACTGCGTCACACTCAGGATTGGCCTGAACTGCCACGCACGGGGACGGATCCATGCTGGCCGGCCTGAGAAGCCGAGCCCAGAATAAAACACCCTCCTGTCCTGCGACCTTGGCTCCCGCTCAAACCCTGGTGAAAGGCCAGCGGAGCAGTTGCTAGGCCCAATATAGACACAACTCCGACCCTAAAAATAGAGACCAGCCTCCTTTACCCAGGGACCCACGTCACCACCCCTCCTACCACCTACACGCTGCCTCTTTTGCCTGTCCGTCTGGAGCAAGCAGGGCTGTTTCGATACAGAAGGAAGAGGCACACCAATCCTGGCGACAAGAGGCACCTAGCGGGAAGCCAGATTGGTGTAGGGGCCAAGGTGCAGGCCGAGAGTCTCGCCTGAGGTATGAAATCCAGCTGGATGACTTTGCGCCAGTCTCTCTCTCTCTGACAGCACAGCCTACCTCACAGGGCTGTTATGGGGAAAACAGGAGCATTAAGAACGTTTGCCATTCTGAGTTGCATAGTACAACAGTAGGATAAAACATAACCACCGCTCAGCTGCCCAAAGCCTTTGAGCCTTGTCTGAACATTGCAACCGACGGCATTTCAAAAGACTTGACCCTAAATGACGGACTGGACTGTGCCTGGGAGGCTGCATCTCCCTTTGGAGAAACAAGTTGGACACTGAGCAGACCAAACTGCCCGCCCACGGCCCAAAGAACCATCTTTGACTGGCTGGCGTAGTGCTCTCCTCCTCTTTTTATCATCCTTATCTTTGTGAGTCAGCCTCCTTGGTGTTACAAGTTTGCCCTCCATTATAAAATTCCTAAAATTATTAATCTTTTATGCAGCACTGGAGCTTGGCCAACTTGTCTCTAACATAGAAAGGAGAGAGAGAGAGAGAGAGAAGTTGGAAATGGAAGCTCAGCCATTACTTGTTTGGCCTAGGATGCAAATGGAATAATCAGCGACAGCACTTAAGACTTATATACCTCTTCACAGTGCTTTTCTAGCCCTCTCTAAGCGGTTCACAGTCAGTATATTGCCCCCAACAATCTGGGTCCTCATTTTACCGACCTCTTGCGTTGGATCAAATTCTAGTCCAACAAGCAAAGCTGGATTGTTTGTAGCCAAGCAACCATATCCAGACTAGGTTTAAGATTGTAGCCCAGGAATCATTTTGAAGAAAATAGCTGTTGTGCCTCAAACCCAGAGTACCATTTAAACTGACACTGTTTATATTTTTTTTCTCAATGAGCACTACCCATGAGTTTTCACATTCTCCAACATTCAACTTGTGAGAAGATTCAGGAGGTGTTTTATTTGTCAACTCGAAAACTCTCCTCCTTCAGCGAGGAATGAAAAGGAAGACGAATGCTGACAAATTACACAAATTTTGTCACCTTTTCTTTGTAACTAAATGTTCACGTGGCTGCTATTCACTTGTCCTGGATGCCTTCCTGAGAAAACAGCAGAGAGTTATCAGCAAAGACGAAGGCCGGAGGACACAGGACCAAACCAAGGACCAAACTGCATTGTTTATCCAGCGATCAAAGGAACAAAAACCAACAAGAATAGTCGGGTGTATTTTACCGAACCTTCCAATTTGCTTTCAATTGTTTACAGCAGAAAGATGGTCCAAACCAGCTGCAGACAAAAGACAGACTATGTCCTGGCCGCATACAGTGTCACACAAAATAAAGGGGGGGGGGGAATCCTATACAAAAAGAGCATAAAAAAATATTTTCTCTTGCAAATGAGGCTCCTTTCCAGAGACTGCATTCCGCTCCTCCTAAAGTCCGAACCGCAGGCCGCAGAACGGTTCAGCCGTCTTGCTGTTGAATGAAGGGGTTGGGGATGGCTTCCATCCCATCCTGTGGGCAGATGAGGACCACGGAGGTCCCTCTGCAGACCACCAGTCCCAGCTGGCGGGTGTCTTCGGTGAGTTTGTACTGGTCGTCCGGATCTGTGGGGGGGGGGAGGGGAATTAGGAAGGCAGGCTGGGGGGTGTGTGTCTCCCGTCCTCTTCTCTCTGCAAAAGGCTCCAAAGGGGAGGCGGGGCGGAACCCACTCCCTCCCCCACTCCTGATGACGTTACCCAGCCGGGTCCTGAAACGTCTGCAAGGAAACCGCCAAAACCCCAGAGAGCACCCGGGACACGCACCCCCCCACCCCCACTTTATCCGAAGAGCCCCCCCCGGAGGGGGAACGGGGAGGGGGGGCTGCCTCCCCTTCGGCCGGGGGGGTGGGGGGGAGAGAGACGCACCTCTCATGTACTCGACGGTGCCGTCCAGCACCAGGTTGAGCAGCGGGTCGAAACCTTTCAGGACGCCGCTGGCTGTCGGGAGAGAAAGGGAGAAACGCCCGGCACCCCCGTGAGACCCCAGTCCGACCGGCGGCCCCGGAGACCCCGACCCGTTTCCCCACCCCCCACCCCAACAGCCCCTCCCGACCGCCGCCCCCCCCTCACCTTCCCGGCCGCCCTGGAACTTCACGCGGATGGTCTTGTCGATGTACTTGGAGAGGTCCAAGATGCTCTCCTTCTTCTTCTTCTCCTTGTCCTGCGGGGGCACCGGGAGGCCGTCAGACACCCGCACCCACGCACAAACCCCGCGCGCCCCGAGGGGGAGGAAGAGCCCCCCGCCGCCCCACGCCCGCGCTCACCGCCATCTTGCTCTCGCCGGGCATCCCGCGCCCGGCCCCCCTCGTGGCGTCACTTCCGCCCGCGGGCCTGCCGGGACCGCCCTCTCGCCCCTTCTCCAATTAGCGGCGGGGAACGCGGTCACGTGGCCGAGGGGCACCTCCGCGAGCGTCCGAGGCTTTCGGGGCTGCCGCGCGAGACTCCTCGGGTCGCCCCCGGATCCGCTGCGGCACCGAGGCTCGTCTCGAGCGGGGCTCCCGGACCGCCGCCCGGCCCCGCAACGGTCTCCGGCCGCGGCCCCGAGAGGCAGGCGCGCCTTTCCGCTCCCCCAGGGAGCCCCTCCGGACGGGAAGAGGCGGAACTCCCCGGCCGGCCGGGGAGGAACTTCCGGGGTTGCTAAGTAACGGGTGCTCGCTTCCTGCCTGGCGCCGGTCGGCCTCCCCCCCCCCCTCGCCGCTGCCGCCTCCGGTGCCCGCGGGGAGACGCGAGGGAGGCGGCCATGGCGGCTGGCGGGCCGCGCGGGAGTTGGGTGCTGGCGCTGCTGCTCGCCCAGGTGAGCCTGGTGGGGAGGGGGAGAGGGGGGAGGGGGAGGCCGGGCGGCCGTCGGGCGGGCGGGGTTCCCGGAGCTGGCCTGGCTGCTCTGCCCCCCCCCGGCAGGTCTCCGGCGAGTTCGGCGTGGTGCGCGTCTTCCCGGAGAAGGGCGGCGGCGGCGGAGGGAAGGACTACTGCATCCTCTTCAACTCCCAGTGGGCCCACCTGCCCCACGACCTGGGCAAGGCGGTGAGTGCCGCGCGGGGAGGGGGGAGGGGAGGGGCGCCCCCCCCCGCTGGACCGGCTGACGAGACGGGTTCTCCCCCCCCCTCCCCGGTGCCTCCCCTCCAGTCTCCGCTGGCGCTGCAGGATCAGACGGCGTCGGTCTTGTGCGCGGCCTCCGAGGTGCCCGAGGGAGGCTTCGGCAACGCGGTGCCCATGGTGATGCGGGGCAACTGCACCTTCTACGAGAAGGTGCGCCTGGCGCAGGTGAACGGCGCCCGCGGGCTGCTCATCGTCAGCAAGGAGAGGCTGGTGAGTCCGCCGGGCGACCCTCCCCCCCGCGGGGGATTGGGGGGGTGGGGACCCCCGTGCTTGGGCGCCCGGGGAGGGAGGGTTGCCCGGCCCCCTGTTTCCTCTTCCCTTTTATAGTCTTTGTTGAGGAAAAGACGGAAGGGGATGGGAAAAAAAGGAAGCAAGAAAGCCAAAAGAAAGCAAAAGATACTGAAAAAGTGACTCTTAATCTCGTTCACACATCCTTATTTATACACGGAATACTGGAATCCTGCATCCAGTTTTGGTCACCACATTTCAAAAAAGGTGTTGAGACTTTGGAAAAAGTGCAAAGAAGAGCAACTAAGATAATTATAGACCCGGATTTATCCACATAAAGTCCATAAAGGCGTGTACAGTCTTTTATAAAAGTACTTGTTTCCTCCTTAATCAAACATTGATTCAGCCATTTCTGCAAGTTCTGCCACCTTCACAACCATTCACCAAGGTTTAAGGTGATTCTGTCCGGCGGCAATAGCAAAAGACCCTCTGTATTGCCCTTTTCTTTGGTTACGCCATGGCCTTGTGTTCCTCAGCACAGACACCCCGGAACAATTCTAACGTCTTCGAGTCTCCCTCCAACGCATGTGGGTTGAGCAGAGCTGCTCTGGTACTTGTTAAATAGATGCTGCTGAGTGTAGATTTCGGGGCCACTGAAATTGAGTTGATGCTTCCTGGGTGGTGTATTTAGGTGCTGCTTTCCTTTCTGCTACTCTCAGGTGCCCCCCGCTGGTAACCGGACTCAGTATGAGGAAATTGATATCCCAGTGGCCCTGCTCAGCTATGCAGATATGCTGGACATAGGACAGGTGAGCCTCCTCCGTGTTTGTCTGGTCTTCAACATAGTCAGGCATGAGGTGCCTCTAGATCAGAGGTCCCCAAACTTTTGGGCACCAGGGACTGGTTCAGTGGAGAAAGGTTTTTCCACGGACTGGAGTGTGCATGGTTTTGTGTGCTGCATGCACCCCACGGATGGGGCTTTGCTGGTTTGTGTGGACCGGTTGCTGGCATGCTGCAGCCTGATACCTGTCCACAGACCGGGGGCTGGGGACCCCTGCTCTAGATAAAATGTTGGGGAAGCTGAAAAGCAGAATCATTTTTTTTCAATGAAAGAAACATTGGCCATTTAATTGATAAACGGTAGTAAATTGTGGAACAAATATACCTCCCCCCCCCAAGGAAAGAGTAGTGTTTCTTAAAGAAATAGCATATCTCCTTTTTTACTGGTAGGCTCTTCCCTTGCAGACCTGGGGGCCCTAAAGTGTTGAATTGGAAAGATGACCATCCAGTCCCCCTTTGAAGGCGATCTCACTACTTCACACAGCAGAGTGTTCTGCCTTTGCTCTCCTCTAGTTTTCTGGGGTCTCATCAACCCTCCAGGAATTGTCAAGCATTGCCAAGAGTTTTTCTCAGATCATTTCTGTAAGTCCTCCACGGGGAACTTCACTGGCCCTGCTGAGAGAGACGACCAGAGCTTCTTCCATTCCAGTTATTCCACGCAAAATATTCCTGGTTTGATTCTAGTAGTGTCACCCAGTAAACCTGAGGGAAATGATCCCCGCCCTGCACCCCTAGAGAGCACCAGTTGCCAGTCAAGCTTGGCTGCAATCCACAGAAATTGTGGGCTGCTTTAGTATTGAGATGTAACTGCATATCTCAGCCAATCGATGCTTTGTAACCGTTTGACCTGCCCCCCCCCCCCACATGCACACCTTCTCTGGACACCCTGTCCAAGGAGAGGGTTACGCCCCTTCCAGTGAATCTTTCAGTGACGAAAAGACAGTTGGGCCTCTTGCAGGGTTTTTTTAATGGACTCCGTAGCCACCTTCATAAAGCTGGAGGGGAACTGATCCTGGGTTAGTTTCTGGCAAAAAGAAAAACTAAATGGCAGAGTATACAAACATTGCTGTCTGGTTCACTGGGATGGAGGCAGCATTGTATGCTCTGTTTGGGAAAAAAACTAATTTGTTTCTGGGGAAGAAGGGCTCTATGTTTATGTATTTCATTAAAATATTTATACTTGTCTGTAATTTAAGAGCTGAGCGGGGGGATGTGTGGGTGACTTGAATGAGGGAATATCTGATAAGGAAGTTGAAAAAACCTTCCATGATAATAGATATGACAAACCTTGATGCTAATCTTGGAGTTCTCCTGTGCTCGTCTGGGTGCTGATGGCCAGAAGAGGCCTCTGGGTGGTCGCAAACCTCTCTTGATCTGCTACAGATTCTCCACAGTTTTAGGCTTAGAATGTTTTCTAAGCTAGGAGAAACTTCCCTGCGCAAGAGGAAGTTTTGGACATCAACCCTTTTGTTCCCCTGAGTAGCTGGACGCTTTCAGACTGCTTCTTGAAGAAGTAATCGGGTGAGTCCCTGGCTGAGGCGGGGCAACCATGTAAGTTCACTGTGGAAGAACCAACCGTTAAAAACGGACAATAAAGGGTGCCACCATTTCTTAGATACCACTTTTTCTGCCCGTTTACCTTTCACGCTAAAAGAGGCTTCCTCTGGCTGCAGCCTGCCGTTTCCTTTTTATGGAACTATCGTCGTTTCTGAAGCTCTGTGACTAAGATGGCGAGGAGGGGAGGAGCTGGTCTCTCTCAGCCAAAATAAAGAAGTTGGAAATCATTGTGGAAATTACTCTTGAAACTTTTGGATTAAAACTTTCTAGAGGATCTTATACTGCTAATCGACTCTGTGGAATTCTTTGTGTTTGTTTTTAAAACAAATGACTGCCTAAACGATGTTTTGAGTTTGCCATGAGGAGAGGGTGAAAGAGTTTCGATTTTAACTGCTTCTGATTGGACTAGGCCTGTGGGTACCTAAACGAAGAGGCAGAGTCTCTCCTTTTCTCTCTCTCTGTATAGTAATGTTTGACCACAAGAGGAAACCTAAAGACTGTACTATTGCTACTCTTCTTAACTTTCCACTAGCATTGCCAAACCCATTGGATTTTATGCTATAAATCTATATGTCATGGTTCCGATAGATGAAACTCTTCAAAAGAACTTCAAGGCATTGTTTACCTTAAAAATATTTTGTTCGAGAAAGAAAGTATCGGCACTACATCGTTGAAACCAGAAACTAAATTCCCCTCCCCTGGGCACAAAGTAGCAAAGCGCAATTCCCTCCTCCAATTAACAGTCATAAATCACATTCCCCAATTAGTGTGAAGCGTGGGCTTTTTCCCCAGCTCTCCAGCCTGCCAATCCTTTATCAACTCTGGGCCCAATGACCTTGGATTCCCACAGCTGAGTTATTATTGTTATGACTAGCTGGACTCTCATCCACATCGCCCCTCCCAGCATCAACGAACTCTAAAAGCGAAAGAGAAAAGATGGCTGCATTTCCATCTGTTGTCAAAGCAAGAACATCTGATGTTAGCAGCGTTGACACTCTAACTTTAAAACTCCTAACTTTAAAATCTAAGTTTCAGCCACACATTATTAATATGGCCACCCATAAGAGGACAGAAAAAATAGATTATTAGGAGATAACAGAATTTTTAAGACCTTGTTTGGATGAACACGCAGCTAAAGCATGAATTAATTCGGGCAATGGGAACGAAGCTTGAATCCAAAGCTGATACACCTGCGAAGGAACTCTGGGAGAAAATCCAACATTTAACTGGAGACACCAAACAGGTGAAGGATAGAGTGGACTTTATGGAGCATAAAATGGAGAAGACAGATACATTGTTTGAAGCTGACCTGGACAGGAGGGCAATTTTGGAATCTCATAAATTTCCAGCTTTTGAGCAATTCTTGAACAGTCAGGAGAAGATATTGGACTAAGGATGGTTAAAGCGCTGGCTCATCAGTTGGTTAAGTGGGAAGAAAAATTCTCGATATGGGTATAGACAAAGTCTATAAAGTAAACTCCAGATTTGCCACTATGAGAAAATTACCAAGGAACTTACTTAGTTCACTTTGTAAGAACAACAACGAGCGATCGTGCTTTGGATTGCCACTTTAAACTTGAACTGAGAATGGAAAACGTGGATATAATTGTTCTGAAAGAAATTTCCGGTCAGAATTTTGAGAAAAAGGAAAGCTTATGTCAGGGGTAGGCAACCTTGGCTCTTTTATGACTCGTGAACTACAACTCCCAGAATTCCTGAGCCAGCCATGCTGAGGGGAAAGGGGGAGGTTTCCAAGCTGAGCCATGCTGGCTCAGGAATTCTGGGAGTTGAAGTCCACCAGTCATAAAAGAGCCAAGGTTGCCTACCCCTGGCTTATGCTTTGCTTACTGGTACCTTGAAGAAGAGAAAGATCTCCTTCAGCTGGGATAAACTTGAAGGGGTGATACTTACCTATCAGGAGCAAAGACTTAGATTGAATTCCGTAGAAAAAGCCAAGGAGTTTTTGATTAGACATAAACTAATTTCAGATCCAGCTGAAGAAATAGATATAGAAAAGAAACTAGAAGTAGAGCAACCTCAGAAGGAGATGCGGCTGAGGTATCTGTACAGGAACTTGCTACTTTGCCTAAAGATGGAGATTACGTCTGTTACATGAAATATTAATGGGGCAAACGCCCCATTTAAGCGTAAAAAACTATTTCATTATCTGAGGAAACTCAATATTGACATAACCTGCCTTTCAAGAAGCACATATCAAGAAACAAGATAAGAAATACTTAACAAATAAATGACATGGGGAGGCATTAATATCAGCCGGTTTAAAAAAGGTCAGTGGAGTTGTCTTATATGTAAAACCCCAACTTAAACCTAAGTTACTCTTAGCAGATGGACGTGGTAGATGTATAGTAGTGGAAATTGAACTTAATGGAATAAAGTCAATAGTAGTTGGCCTGTATAGGCCAAATGATGACAAAAGTAAATTTTTTGAATATCTTATGGATCAGTTAATACCCTTTTCGTATGAAAATTGGTTTATGTTGGGGGACTGGAATGGAGTGGTTTTACCAGCTTTGGACAGAACATCTGCCAAGGGGATCAAACCCTCCCAGGGTAAACTACCAAAGACCTTCTTTGAGATGATGGACAGTTTAATACTACTAATAGAAGACACAAAAATGGTTCAGCTAGAGAATATATACTTTTTTTTCAGAAAGACATAAATCTTTTTCAAGGATTGATATGAGATGGATTTCTAAAAACCTTGCAAATAAAATTGTAAAAGTCAATATTTTACCTAAATCTTTTCCTGACCATAATCCAGTACTTTTGGTACTTAGAGGAAAGAGTTTGAGCTATAGATGGAGATTAAATGAATCTATTCTGCAGAAGGAGATGATTGTAAAAGATTATAAAAAGAAATGAGCATTTTGATAATAATCTAGGTTAAGGTTGTCCCTTACAGTTGTGTGGGGTGCTAGTAAAGCTGTTATGAGGGGTTATTTTATATGGTAGAATCGCTTAGATAAGAAAAAATCTCAGGAAAAGACGCAAAAGATATTGGATGAAGTTAGACAGAAAGAAATTGAACTGCAAAAGACACCTACAGACCCTAAAACTGTACATCAAACTAAATTGTTACGGCAACAATTTTCCATGTTAACAGTTCAAGAAATAGAAACAAAATTGAAGTATGCGAGACAAAGACACTTTGGGTTTGCAAATAAACCAGGAAGATGGTTGGCATATAAACCAAGGAAGGAAAGAGAAAAGAGAATGATTGAGAAAATTTGTGAAGGCAAAAACGTAATAATAGATAATGAGCTTGTTAAAAAGTCTTTTCATAATTTTTACTCCAATTTGTATAAAGAACAGAGTTAGATATGTCTAAAATAGATGAATATCTTTTAAGACAATGGTTGCCTAAGCTATCACAAACTTAGAGACAACTTATGAATGATCCAGTAACTGCCTATTAAAAAAGTGAAATCGGGCAAAGCTCCAGGACCAGATGTTGGCCTTACAAGCCAATATTTTGAGTGCTTTGAAGAGAGACTTCTTCAGCCTCTAAAGGATATAATGAATGATATATTACAGGGGGGAGAGATTCCTCAAACGTGGAAAGAAGCCAATTACCGAAGGAGGTTCAAGACGTTACAAAGACAAAAAAAATTACAGACCAATTTCATTATTAAAGAAGGACAACAAACTCTTTGATGCAATTTTAGCAGAAAGACTAAAGAAGATCTTACAGGCATATATATATTCATGAAGACCAATCTGGCTTTCTGCCAAAAAGACAAGTGATAACGTGAGGACTGTTTTGAATATCATTGAATATTTACAATACCATAATGAGAAACAGGCAGCTCTAATATTCTTAGATGCAGAGAAAGCCTTCGACAATTTAAATTGGGTGTTCATGTTTAAAGTGCTGGAAGAAATGGACTTTGGAGAGAAGGAGTCAAAACTGTTTATACGTCACAGCAAGCAGAAATTGTTATCGAGGGTGATTTAACTAATTCATGTGAAATTCAAAAGGGTAAAAGACAAGGGTGCCGCTTGTCTCCTCTTTTGTTTATTTTGGTGCTGGAAGTTTTGAACAGAGATATTAGGCATGACGAAAAAATAATGGGTATAAGCATCAAGAAAGAAGTTTATAAATTGAGGGCATTTGCTGGTGATTTGGTCCTATTCCTGCAAGACCCAAAAATTAATATAGAATATTTGATGAGAAAATTAAATGAGTTTGGGGCTTTAGCGGGTTTTAAACAGAAAAACAACAATGTTGATTAAGCATATAACCTCTCAGGATTGTGATATATTGATTACAAAGATCTGGTTTTAAGGTCAAGAAAAAGGTGAAATGTTTGGGGGTTATGTTGACAAACGCAAATACAAAACTCTTTGAAAATAATTATGTGCCTCTCTGGAATGATATTAAAAAGATAGGACAAATTACATTTATCTCTACTGGGTAGAATTTCTGTAATTAAGATGAATGTTTTTTACCAAAGACGCTCTTTCTGTTTCAGACATTACCAATACTTGCAACTGATACTCCATTTAAACAATGACAGTTTATACGGCAAGGGAAGAAACCAAAAAAATAGATATGTTATTGTAAGATGCTAAGGAAAGGGGGGGGGGGTTTGGGTTTACCAGATTTGAATTTGTATTTTGATGCTTGTTGTTTGGTCTGGTTAAAAGAGTGGGCGAACCTCCAGAACAAGAGTCTACTTGATTTAGAAGGTCATGAATTAAGGTTTAGATGGTACGGTTGTTTATGGTATGATAAAATAAATGTTGATTTCAACAATCATTTTGTTAGACGTGCCATACTAAGAGTTTGGAATAAATGCAAAACGGGGCTCTTTATGAAGTTGCCACTTTGGGTGTGTCCCCCCCCCCCCCAGAAGCTTTTTTAGAAAAGAAATGGTGCTGAAGGCAGACTGGTGGATTTATGGTAAAATAATATCTTTTAATTTTGGTGACCCCACCCTCAAGTCTAAGGAAGAGTTAGAATCAGAAGGTCATGTCTGCCATTGGTTTACATACTTACAATTGAAAGAAAGATTTAAACTAGATAAAAATAGTTACGGGTTTGATTTTGTTAAAAATGAATTGGAAATTTTACTACGTGGTAGTGACGAACATATTATTGCTAAGGTTTATAAAATGTTATTGAAATTGAATTTGGAAAGTGAACGTGTAAAACACTATGATTCAGTGGGCATAATGTGATGCTTGAACAATGGGAGAATACGTGGACGAAAGGCTTAAAATTCACACTAAATTATACTTTCAAAGAAAAAATTTATAAGGTGATCTATCTGTCATGGTTCCGACTTTATGCTTGAGGTGGAAAAAAATGATACTTTGGTTTTGGGTTTTACCGACTAGATAGATTTGTTGTTCTAGAAATGGCTGGTTTATGCCATTATGGAAACGTCAAAAGTTGAGGCTCATTGCTGATGCCTTATTATTTCACTGCAACGGGGGGAGTTTTTCTTTTCCCTCCCTCTTCCCCCCTCCCCCTTTTTTCCCCTTTCCCCTTACCTTTGTCTCCTACTACTTGTTTTTGTATTTCTGTATTTTATATTATGAGCTAATAAAATAAATACTAATAAGAGATCGGGGGTCTTGATTGCTATTGGGGAAGTTTTTAAGGAGAGACTGGACAGCCATTTGTCTGAAATGGTATATGGTTTCCTGCCTGAGCAGGGGGTTGGACTAGATGACCTCCAAGGTGCCTTCCAACTTTTTTATTATTATTACTGTTGTTGTTGTTATTTTACTATTATGTTATTTTGGTCTTTTTGTTCCCTTTTTTCGCTTGTTGAATTTCTCCTTTGCACAATATGTAGATCTGGTTTATGTAGATCTGTGGATGGCCTGTCAGTCAGAGTGCCGGGCTTCTGGAAATTCACAACATTCTGGGGGTCACGTGATCAAAATTTGGGCACTTGGTTAACCAACACGTATTTGCAACAGTTACAGCATCCTGGGGTCATTGACCGCCATTTATGACCTTCCCCAGGGGGCTTGTGACAAGGGGGGTGGGAGGGTGGGGTCACTTATAATAATAATAATAATAATAATAAAGTTGGAAGGGACCTCGGAGGTCATCTAGTCCAGCCCCCTGCTCAGGCAGGAGACCCTATACCATTTCGGACAAATGGCTGTCCAGTCTCTTCTTAAAAACTTCCAGTGTTGGAGCATTCACAGCTTCTGGAGGCAGGTTGTTCCACTGGTTAATTGTTCCAACTGTCAGGAAGTTTCTCCTTAGTTCCAGGTTGCTTCTCTCCTCGGTCAGTTTCCATCCGTTACTTGACCCTGTGATTTTCTTGACCGTGGCAAAGAGGCCATAAAATAGGGAATCTCTCAGGCCTCCCCTAACCACAGAGGAAATGGCCACAGGCCACAGGCCACTTCCTGGCTACAGGCCAGAGGAGGCAATTTCCAAGAGGGAAATGACAACAGGTATTGTGAGGGAGGGAGGTAAACAAAAATGGCAGCCCCCCCCCCCCCGGTGGATGGTGACGAGAGCCACCGAAAGAAGCTCAGCCGCTGAATTCAGAGAGAAGTGCCGGGTCTGGGACAAGAGATATTACTTAAAAAATGTTAAGATGAAATGGCAAAAAGGAGAAAAAAAAGTCACTATCAGAGGATGGATGCTCAACATTTGGGCTAGGATAGAAGACGAGGCGGGCGCTCTCCCAGAATTAGCGGGTGAGACAAAGCCATGGGGTGTACCTGACCCCCCCCTCCGAGTCCCCTCCCCCCAGGGGGCTCCAGAGGGTCTTGCGCAACAGGAGGCCCTGCACTAGGCAGGCTGACACCTGGCTTAGCAATAGAAAGATCTCTCAAGAAAGACTCGGGGGGGGGTTGGGGGGGGTCTTGATAAGACCATAGCAAAGAAAACCCCACGGTGTGCTGCCGTTGCCAAAAACGCATAGAGCATCAAGGCCACAAGACATGATGGTGGCGCCACGCATGCTGCTCTAGCCAGCCCTCCCCCCCCCTTGGCGTGGGTTTGCTCGTCACGACGCGCAAAGAAGGCTGAGGAACTGGGAAGCGTGCAGAGAGAGGTCCCTGCGCTCAGCCCTTCGAGCCCTGGCCATCTCGTGGCTGGACTGCTGCAATGGGCTGTACGTGGGGCTACCCATGAAGAGCATTCGGAGGCTTCCACCGGTGCAGGATGGGGCGGCATGGGCAGCCTTTGGGGCCCCTTGTTACACTGCCCTCCTGCAAGCCGCGCTGGCTGCCGGTCTGCTTCCGGGTGCAAATCTCAAGGTGTTGGTGATCACCTTCAAAGCCCTCCGTGCTGTGGGATCCGGGTTACTTGAGGACCGCCTCACCCCGTTGGGACAGCCCCCCCCCACTCCTGCCAGCAGAGGAGGCCTGCTGCGGGCCCCCGTCAGTCAAGGATCTTCAGCTGGTGGGGGTCCTCTGCCAGGCCTTTGGAACATCTACCCCCCCTCCCCAGGGTGAGATCTGCCCCCACTCGCTTGGCCTTCCACAAGAGCCTTTGCCAGTTGGCCTGGGGCCCCAATGGAGTGGCTGATGCACCAGTGGTAGATCCCACCTCCCTTCCTAGGCTGCTGTCACGTGTGTATATGTATGTGTATAGACATATACATACATGACAGCAGCCCTCCAGTCTGTGAAGGGAAGGGGGGCGGTTTCTCCCTGGCCCCAAGCTTGGACCAAGTGGAATTTTGAGACCCTAATTTGAGCTAAAGAGGAATTTCCTTAGAGCTCCGAAGCCAGAGAGTAGCAGCCTCTGTCCTAAAGCTGTGGGGGCCCCATCGCTGGGGGTGGTCGAGGCAGGCTGGACAGCCATCTGTCTGGAACGGTCAGAAGATTCCTGCCCTGGGAAAGGGGTGGGATGGGAAGCCCCCCCAAGCTCTCTGGGATTAATTCCCAGAGGAAAACAACATTGGCTCTGCATGGCACTCGTTTACTCTTTTTTTTTCCCCTCCCTCCCTCCCCCCCCTCCCTCCCCTGCAGAGCTTTGGTCACTCAGCCAAGGTGGCCATGTACGCACCCGGCGAGCCCGTTCTGGACTACAACATGGTGATCATCTTTGTCATGGCAGTGGGCACGGTGGCCGTCGGTGGATACTGGGCTGGGAGCAGAGATGTGAAGAAGTAAGCGCAGAGACGACGACGTGGCCCCGAAGGATGGGAGGAATTGGGGTGGGGGTGGGCTTGATCTCCCGGCCTTTCTAAAGGCCTCTGTTGGGATATCCGCACGAGGCAGCTGCTCTGCCCCCCTCTCTCTCCTCACCGACACTTCTAATGGCCTCAGGAAGGGAGCGTCCCCCCCCCTCCTGTCCCTCAGCCGGGGGAGTCTTGCCTCTGAGTGGGGAGGGTTTGTTGAGCCACAGTTCACCAGCTCATCTTCCGGAAAGGAATCTGTAAATGACTTAGTAATTTCATTTATTTATTTGCATTTATATAACTGCCAAAAATGTCCACTCGTGGCACCCCCACGTCTGCTTGGAAGACGAGGCAGTGGAGGAGAGGCAGTGGAGCTACCGCCCAGCCCCCGCCCAGCCCCCGCCCAGCCCCCCTGTGTGGATCAGAGGGAGCCGCTGCCCGCCCAGCCGCTGCCTGGGCTTGACCAAGCGCAGCGGCCGTCCCACTGCAGCCACTGAGGAAGGGGCCGGGACTGTCCCGAAGGCCCCCTGACTCCTAAGACAGGGCAGCAGCTGACGGGCCTCACGCTTGGAGGGACGGGGAAGGAGGAGGAGGAGGAGGACAGCCGGAGAGGCCCCGGCCTTCCCAGGCACGGGAGGAAGAGGGATGGGGGGGGGGCAGCCTCCGCTGAGGACCCCTCTCTCTTTCAGGCGCTACATGAAGCACAAGCGGGATGACGGGGCTGAGAAGCAGGAGGACGAGACGGTGGACGTCACTCCGGTCATGATCGGAGTCTTTGTGGTCATGTGTTGCTCTATGCTGGTCCTCCTCTATTACTTCTATGACCAGCTAGGTACTGACCGGGCGGCGGTCTTTGCCCCCTGGCGTCTCTGGGGTCTACTTCGGCTCCGTTTCTGTGGGGGGGGGGAGGCTGGGATACTTCGGCCAGAACACCCACCTCTTAAGAGAAGGGGAGGCAGCCCTGGCCTGGGCAGCCCGGGCTTTGCTTGCTGCTGGGACCCTGGTTCAGACCTGCGGGGGCTTCCCCGGGCGGAGTCCCGCCCTGGCCCTCCGGGTCCTGCCCTGCCCTGCCCTGCCAGAAGAGTCCGCGGGGACAGAGGCCAATTCCCGGCACTGCAGAGCAGATCCCCTCTCAAAGAACCGGAGTGCTCCTGGCGGAGGATTAGGGTTCCTGGGAGCCTAAGGATCTGCAGTGGGGGGGGGAGATTTCCATCCATTGCCCCCCCCCCCATGCCTGACAAGGGGCATCCCTTGGAAGCTGCAGGCGCTTCTAGGAACTGGCAGGGGCCTTCCTGCTCCTCCGGTTGAGCTTTGATCCCCTCCTAAAAATAAGCCAATATCATTCTGGCCAAAATGTCTGTTTCCCTTCCTCCCCGGCCTGTCATGAATGATGGATGGGAAAACTGCCCCCTTCAGAAATCGTGGGCGCTCCACCAATGGAGGTGTTTAAGAAGAGACTGGACAGTCACTTGTCTGAGATGGTACAGGTTCTCCTGCTTGAGCAGGGGGCTGGACTAGAAGACCTCCCAGGTCCCTTCCAGCTCCTATTCTATTCTATTCTATTCTATTCTATTCTATTCTATTCTATTCTATTCTATTCTATTCTATTCTATTCTATTCTTATTTCCATTCCTATTCCGTTCCTCCCCGCCTTCCTTCCCCCTGCCTGGAAGGTGAGCCCCGTTTCCTTGGCTGACGAGGCTTTCTTCAAAGACACTGGGGGGGCTGAGAGGGGGGCTATGGCTTCGACCAGTTACCCAGTAGGGCAGCTCTGGCCAAACCTTCAGCCTACGGCAGAACCAAGCAGGCCCGCAACGGAGGCTCCTCTGCCTTCTGCTTGCAGGATGTTGCTTTGGCTTCATGGCGAAGGGGGGGGGGAGATATTTTGCCTGGCCATTGGAACGAATTCCCGGCCTCTTTGCTAGCCACAGGATGCCGGCTCCTGGGGGGGGGGGGCGGGAGGTGTAGGGCTGGGTGTGGGAGGGGGGAACCAGGACAGCTGGACTCCCATCCTGCTATAAACTTTTATGCATCCCTTGGGAACCAAGGAAATACTTTTTTTTCTAATACCTGGCTTGGGGGGGGGGGGCTCCTGGGCCCCCTCCACCTTCCCCCCCCCCCTAAGGCTTTCCCCTCCTCCTTTTCCCTTCAGTGTACGCCATCATAGGGATTTTCTGCCTGGCCGCTTCCATCGGCCTCTACAGTTGCCTTTCCCCGTTTGTCCGAAGGTTCCCCCTCGGGAAGTGCCGGTAGGTGGATCGCTGCTGGCTCCGGTGACCTCGCCTGGGGAAGGGGCTCTTGGGCGGCAGGGACCCTCTCCAGGTTCTGGCCTCTCTCCTGTCAGGTTGGCCCGGGCGGCTCCGTTATGGGCCACGTTCAGGCAAGGACGGCGTGGCTCGTAGCTGCTGGAAACGGAGCGCCCGCCTCTTTCTCAGTGTCTCGGGGCGTTTTTCTAACCCACGTTCAGCTTCCCCGGATGGATTAAAGGCGCGCGAGATTAGGTCCGAAGGAGGGTGGGGGGGAGGTCGCAGGAACCCCCACCCACCCCCTTCGGAAGGGAGGTGCTTGGAGAGGGTCGCACGCCCTGACACGCTCCTGCCGCACAGCTTGCCTCCTCCCCTTCCTCTGTGCCCGCCAGCGCTGCCTCTGCGCCACTCTGCCCCTCTCTGCCTTTCAGCGTCCCCAGCAACAACTGGCCCTATTTCCACAAACGGCCCCAGGTCCGGATGCTCCTCCTTGCCGCCTTCTGCGTCGCCGTCAGCCTGGTCTGGGGTCTCTTCCGAAATGAGGACCAGTAAGTCCCGCTCCTGGCTTCCAAAGCTCCCCGGCTTCCTGAAAAGTGGGTGGCCAACGCTGGCCTCTCGGAAGGCCCTGCAGGGTGCCGCCTCCTCCTCCTCCTCCTCCTCCTCCCGAGAAAGGGGGGCGGGGGGGAGAGGGACTGGGATGGCCCCAGGCGGCGGTGTTGGTCTCTGCGGGGGGCCCCTGGGCTCCGGGGCCTCCCTGCCTGGGGCACACGACTCCTGCGGTCGGCCCCCTTGGCATAGCAGCAGAGGCCGCCGCGCAGGAGGCAAAACCGGAGCGATTCCGCTGCCGCCGGGGATTTGCAGTCCACACGGAGACTCCCCGATTGGGTCAGAGCCATCCCTGCGTGAGCCATGGGGGGGAGGGGTGGTGCAAGGCCTCCGCAGGGCAGGAAGGATCAGCCGTGTGTGGTGGCTCTTCCCCCCCCCCAGATGGGCCTGGGTCCTCCAAGACGCTCTGGGGATTGCCTTCTGCCTCTACATGCTGAAAACCATCCGCTTGCCGACCTTCAAGGTGAGACAGCCGTGACGGCACCCACCCACACACACACACACAGACACACTGCCCCGCCCGTGGCAGTCAAGGCTCCCGCTGAAGCCTGCTGACAACCGCCTGCGGTGGTCCCCCCCCTCTTTTTCCCCCTTCCCTCCCAGCAGCCCTATGGGGCCACCAGAGCCCAGGACAGAGCCGGAAGCTTTGGCCTTCCCGACTGGAGCAGGGCAGCGGACGTGCAGGGGGGGGGGCTGCTCTCCGGGCTGCTGGGGAGCTTCCAGGCACTCCCGTCCTCTGGAGGGGGAGCTCGGAAACGGTTACCGGTTGGCCGTGGGAGATGAAGCTGAGGCAGGCAGGCCAGCAGGCACGGAGGGGACCCCATGGCTTGTGGGGCCTCTCTCAGCTGCTCTGGGGCAAGAGAGCGGTGCTTGCAAGCCAGATGCTCCAGCTGCCGGTTTAAACAGAAATATAGGAAGCCTGTCTAGTCTGACGAAATTGCCCAAGCCGGCTCATCTAGTCTCCCCCCCCCCCGCCGCCAGAGCTCCCCAGGGGGCCCGGAGTAGGGTCTCCCCCTCCCCTCAGAAGAGGCGGGGCCTGGCCAGCCCGCAGGGGGCGCTGTGGCCGTTCTGACTCGGGACTTTTTCTTCTTCGCCAGGGCTGCACTTTGCTTCTTCTGGTCCTCTTCGTGTACGACGTCTTTTTCGTCTTCATAACTCCGTATCTGACCAAGGTGCGTCCACTGCTGCCCCCTGAGGGCTCCCTTCGAGGGTCCGCCCTGCCTTGGGCACTCGGGGGAGGAGAAGGGTGGGGACTAAAAGGGTCCCCCCTCCCCCGTTTCACAGGCCTGGCCGGCCGGGCAGCCTTGCCTGAGAAGGTCTCCTGATCTGGGGGGGAGGAGGAGGAAGGACGCGTGGCAGGAGTCCTCTGGCTGTTTGGACTACTTGTCCCATCGCCCCCTGCCCTCTCCATCCCTGCAAGCCAGAGCTAAGCAGGACTGGGACTCTAAGAGGCCTGAAGGGCAGCTGGCTGAGAGGGCTTCCCAGCGAGGCTGCCAGAGGGCCTGGCCAGGGCCGGAAGGGCCCCTGCTCTACCTCTTCCACCCGCTCGGCTCCTCTGCTTTGTTGCTTGGACGTCGGGGAGGTGGGGAGCTCGGTCCCCAGGGGGAGGAAGGGCACAGGGCTGTTTCCAGTGGGGCTGGGGCGCTCTCTAGGTCATCGGGAGGCCTTGGGGCGTGCTGAGTCCATCGGCATCCTGACCTTGTCCCCCTTCCTGGTCCCCTTCAGACAGGGGAGAGCATCATGGTGGAAGTGGCTGCTGGACCAACTGACTCCTCCACTCGCGAAAAGGTGAGTAGAGGCTGCCCCAGGGCAAGTGGGGGGGGGGAGGGAACAGGAAGGGGGAAAGGGCCCGGAGGGCCCCCCCAAGAATGCCCCAGTCACAGCAGGAGGGAAGAGAGAGTTGGATGCGGGCAGCACAACTGGATCTGTTTGCCCAACCCAAGAGGCCCTTGGGAGCCCCTCCACACCCCACTCCACACACACACACACACCCCCCCGGCATTTTGTGTCTTGCCCACCAACCCAGCCTGCTCTGGAACCATTCAGGGAGGGGGCGGAGGGTCTCTGGGTGGGGAGGGACGATTCCTCTGCCGCTGTCCCTCCGGGAGGCCTCCTGGTCACGGTGGGAAGGGGTTCTCAGGGAGGGAGGGAGGGAGACGCCTGCCCTCCTCCGTGAGCAGCTGGCGGGGAGGGGGGGCTGTTGAGCCGCCAAGGGCATCTCTGCAGAGTTGATCTACGGCCTCGGTCTGCCAGGTGGCTTACAGGCCTCGGATGCCCTCGGCTTCCGTTAGGGGGTGTCAGGGGCCCCTTGGCCAGGCTTGCCTGCCCTTCCCTTGGCTGCTACGGTTCTCGCCCACGCTTGTGGAGAGGCCTCCGGCGTGCCAGGCCAAGCGCTGAAGGCCGGGTGGCCCTGCAGGGCCCGCTTGCATTTAGCCACCGAGGGGCGATGGCGAGCAACTGCTGGCCGTCAGAGGTACTGGTGGGGGGGGGAGGGGTGTGCCCCGGAAGATGCCAGGGGGTAGGACACAAAGAGGGGCCAGGTGAAAACTCACCTAAGGTGCCCCAGACCCGGTGCTCCCCCTTGGCGGGCTGCAGGCCGGCCCTTCCGGGGAGAGACCCACCTCCCAAGCGTCACCCCGTCAGTTGTGGTTCTTCCGTCTTCCCCTCAGAGCAGGGGAGCTGCTGCTGGGCCGGCCGGGAAGTGGGGCCGTTGGGGCAGAGAGAGGGGCGTACGAGCTGACAGGCAGGATCCCCCGGTAGCCGAGGGCATGGCGGCCGTTTCAGCCCCGGGAGACGAGGCAGGTCGGCTTTGGGAAAGGCCCAGGCGGGGAGGCCTGCAAGACCTGGGGTGTCGCAGCCGCCGTGAAGAAAATACCTTCGGCCTCCCTGTGGAGTTGGGGGTCCCTGTTCTGGGCTCCCGGTGGGGCTGAGCCCCTTTTGCCAGGCAGAGGGGGGAGGGGGGTGGGTGGGAGGGAGGGGGGAGGTCCTGCAGCCCAGGTTGGGGCAGGAGAGCTGTGATGCCTTTTTCGTTTCCAAAGCTCCCGATGGTGCTCAAGGTCCCCCGGCTCAACTTCTCCCCGCTGGCCCTCTGCGACAGGCCCTTCTCCCTCCTGGGATTTGGGGACATCTTGGTACCAGGTAGAAGCTCCCGATCCTCTTCTCCCCCCCCCCACTCCCAGGTTCGGCCTGATGTGCAGGGCAGCACAAGCACCTGCCCCCCCTCCCCCCCTGCTTGGCCAGGTGGCCCTGGATGAGGCTGCCCCGTGCGGCCGGCGGGTCCCCCCCGCCTCCCCCCCCGGCTGCCCCCTTCTTGGGCTCGGTGCCCTTGCTGGCCCTGTTGAGCTCTCTCCTGGGCCTAGAACAGGGTCTAGAGGGGTCTGAAGGGGTGGGAGTGCACCCCTGTGATGCTAGCTGCTTTAGGAGGCCCACTGTGCGGACGGCCTTGACTCGGTTTGGGGCTGTGCGGCTGCTTTGGGACAGGAAGCCGATCCCTCTCCCTCCCTCTCCCCGCAGGTCTGCTTGTGGCCTATTGCCACAGGTTTGATATTCAGGTCCAGTCGTCCAGAGTGTATTTCGTAGCTTGCACCATAGGTACGTTTGCTGCCACTGCTGCCTCCCCCTCTGTCCGAAGGCCGAGGGGCTGACCCTCTACGCCCAGTCCGAGGCCCAGAAAGCCTTCCCAGTCTCCTCCCCCGGCCGGCCCTGCACCGAAGGGAGCCTTGGGGCAGCGTCTGCCAGGGCCGGAGCGCTGCCTCTGCCCTCCTGGGGCTTCCCAGAGGCTGGCAGAGAAGGTGGGTGGGGGCTTCCCTCTGTTTCTCCTTCGGCAGGGGGGAGTCTGGGCTCCCCGTCCCCATTCCTGGCTTTCCGGCTGGGGCCGGGCGAGAGGGGTCCCTGCCGCTTCCTCCTCCTCCTCCTCCTCCTCTCCCTGCAGGTTACGGCATCGGCCTCCTGGCGACCTTTGCGGCCCTGGCCTGGATGCGGAAGGGCCAGCCGGCACTCCTCTACCTGGTGCCCTGCACGCTCCTCACCAGCCTCCTGGTGGCCCTGTGGCGCCGGGAGCTGGCCACGTTCTGGACGGGCAGCGGCTTTGCGGTGAATACCAGTTTGATATGAGTCTAGCGAGCCCCTAGCTAGAATTAAAGTTGAGTAGAACTCTTGTATCGCTGCTCCCCTCCAGACAAGGGAGCTTTTGCCTCCCCTTTCTCCCTTCCTGTCCAGCTTTTCCGGGCTGCTGGGCCTCTCCAGAGCCAGACCTTTGGCTTGGGAGAGGCAGGGGGCGGGCCTCTCGATTCAAAAAGCCATTTTCTGCAAGGGGGGAGGGGCTCCCCGCAGGGAGCAAGCGGCTCTGTTTCAAAGCCGTTCTTTCGGGGGGGGGCTTCCCGCTTCTTTTAGAAATAACGGAGGGCCCCAAAATAGAGACATTGGCTGGAACGACTGCTTCTCCCGGTTGATGAGATTTTAATACCGCTTATTTTTCAACATAGGCTGGCAAATAGTATTGATTTTGTGGACCTCCAAGAGGGTCTTGGGGGATCCCCCCCCTCAGACCACCCTCTGGGAGCCCCGGCCCTAGAGGACAGGGGGAGAAACGAGGAGGCTGAAGAGATCTGGCTTGCCAGGGTGGGGGTGGGGGGGATGGGGCTTCCCTGGATGGAGGGTGGGAGGGGACGAGGGGAATCTCCAAGCCCCCTCGCCCTCTGACCCTGCAGGGCAAGGCCCCTCCCTCCCTCCCTCCCTCCCTCCCTCCCTCCGTGCTCCAGCTGGCACTGCCAGAAGCCCAAGCCACTTGCTGGGGCACGTGGGAAAAAGTGGCTGACTCTGCTCTGCTGATGGGGGAGGGGGCGCTCACGCATGGCCGGGTGGCCTCTGTTGATCTGGCCCATTGTGGAAGCGAGCGGGGAAGGAAGGGGGGGAGCCAGAATAGTGGTGCTGTGTGTCCAAGGGGGGGGGGGCTTGGGGCATCATAGTTTTATGGTTTATTGGTTCCATCGTCAGCGAGATATTTGGGATTTTTACCCACCTATTAACTGTTACTGACTAAACTTGTATGTTGCACGACTCAGGGTGACTCACAACAATCAAACAATAAAATCAATAAGCAAAAATAAAAGCGTGATGAAGCGAGGACGCTCTCCCTCTCCCCCCCCCCCCCACCGGGGCCTGGGTGAAGAGCTGTAACTAGATTTGCTATTTCCGAATAGCCAAATAGGCAGCCAGCCTGGACTCCTCCTCCTCCTCCAGGCTCCCGTCTCCAGCCTTGTACTGTCTCAGGTGCTGCTGTTGTGGTTGCCCTTTCCCTCCCTCCCTCCCTCCCTCCCTCTCTCACACACACACGAGTTGGTACTGCAATAGACTCGCGGTGGTGGTGGTGGTGGTAGGTTTTAGCAGAGCGAAGCTTGGTCAGTTTCTCCCTTCTGGAGGTGAGCGGAGAATTCATTGGGCCGAACTGCTCCCTAAATTGAGAGGCCTTCAGGCCAAAGGTTGAAGGGCTTGGCTGGCAGGTGAGAGCCCCTCCTGTTCCCCAAACTGCGGGAGAAGGTGAGGTTCTTTGAGACTCTTGTGGATCCTGAAAGGTCCCGTGTTTCCTGGCAAGATCACCGGTGGTTGCAGGGGAGCTGAGAGCAGTAGAGCTGAACTGGCCGAAGCTGGTGCACTTAGCAGCCCGGAAAGTTATTCCTGGGGGGAGGATGGCACATGCCGTGGTGAGAAGCAGCCCAGACCCCCCCCCCTTCCAGGTGGGAGGCTTGGCCCTCACCCCGTAGCCGGCACTCGGAGCCGAGCACCCCTCTTACTCCCTTCGCTTTTCGCTGCCAGGGAATGGCACGAGAAACCTAAAAACCAAGCCGGGGCCTTCGGCTGGTGTCCCTGTCGGACCGGGACGGGTGCCGCCCAATCCGGGGCTGCTTCTGGCAGCAAAGCTGGGCAGCCGCGGAGAGCAGCCTTGCTGAACCAGAAGAGCAGGGGAGGAGGGGGGGGAGGAAGCTTGGATTCAGGGAGGGCCTCCCGAGACCCTCTGGCCCACCCTGTCCAGGGGCCGTTGGGGGCCACTTCTCTCTGTCTCTACCCTGCGATCCTGACCTCTGCTCTTTTCTATACGCAGAAAGAGCTACCTCATCCTCCCTTAGCCGTCTCCCCCGTCAGCTGCTCTGCTCCCCCGAAAGGGGGGGATCCTCCAGCATCCCACCCAGAGGCCGATGGAGAAGCAGCCGCCTCCACTGTCCCCCCCAGGGAGCCCGCCAGCGCCCCCTTGGGCCCTGAGGAGGAGGAGGAGGAGGAGCCACGCGCCCCTTTCCTGGAGGCGGAGGAAGAGGAGACTGAGCAGCCGCCGGCCCAGCAGCCACAGGGAGAGGCGCCCGAGGACCCTCTGAAGGACAGTGCTCAGGGACAGCCGAGCCCCCCCGCCGAACATAGTCAGTCTGGCTAGACTCCCCCTCCCCCCTCCCCTCCCCTCCCCCCAGTGCAGCTGAGGACTGATTCGGTCACCTTTGCATGGATTCTTGGGCCATTAGGAGACTCCCAGGTTAGGTTTTGGAGGGGCAGCCATCTGCATTTCATACCAAATCCCCTTCCATTTTGAATATGGTGCTTTTACGAAGGTCCGAGTAGAATTTCAGCAGCTATTTAAAAGACAAATCAGCAAGCAGATGCCTTTCCTCTCCCTGTTTCAGCCTGCTGGTTAGTATTGATACCTTTTTTAAAAAAGAACTGTAGGCAGCATTTGCACCTGTGTGGCCACGATAATCGCTTTAGCCTAACCGGGGCTGCCTGTGTGGGGAGGAGCTCTTCTCCGCGACAGTTTCCTCTTTTTAAAACTCGTCTCTCCGCGGAAGGGCCCCCCCCCCGCGCTCGTCCTCCCTCCCGAGGGGCCTCCCCCGCCTGCTGCCCTGGAGGAACGAGCCGGTCTCGGAAAGAAACCTGTCCAGTCTGTCTCTGCGGGCTTTTAGCTCTGTTTTTCTTTTCTGGGGGGCTCCTGTGCTGGAAGGAAGGGGTGCCGGGGCCTGCAGGCGAAGGCCTTGGGGCACAGCGCCCCAGATTGCTGGCCTCTAAGCTGAGGAGGAGGTGGGGTGCCCTTCCCAGCTCTCTGGGCTGTCAGTTCAGACCGGCCAGGCCAGGCCAGGCAGGGATCGGTTTTCCACGCCCGTGGCTCTTTGTGGAAGTGGCTCCTGGCCCTGCCCTGCCCTGGGGCTGCCTTGAGGCCACTTCCAGGGAACAAGGCCGTGCGAGAGGCAGGTCTTCCTCCAAAGCGACTGCCGGGGCCCTGATTAGGCACTGCAACCCTGGGTTTTAGTTTGCTGGATTCCTGGGGGGTGGGGGGGGTGGAGGCAGCGGGTGAGGGTTAGTGGGGCTGTATGGGGAGCACCAGCAGTCACTTCTGGCCCAGCTGGGACCCGAGGAGGAGGTCCCTGACGGGCGGATTGTGTCCTCAGCCGCTTGGGAAAGGCAGTCGCTGGTGGGGGGGGGGGCGTGCCCACTCCCTGTGAGAGAGCAGAGGGCAATGGGGGGGGGGGGGAACCTGAAGTCTTCCAGGGACAATAGTCTTGAAACACTGGGAGCGTCCGAGTCCCCCTTCAGCTGCTCCTCCTGGCCCAGAGGGTTTCTGTGTTGTCCTTGTGTTTCAGTGTAATGCGTTTGCATTTTTTTCTTCTCTGGACTGTACTGTGTAGCTTTACAACCCTGCGTATTAAAGGCTTACCGGCTTCTGCTGAGTCGCTGGCCGGTCCCTGCGCGGTCGGCCCTCGATCGATCGGGGAGGGGACACGACAGCCTTGTTTCAGAGGGGCTCGTCCCGATTCCTTGGGGGCAACGTGGGGGTGTGTGTCAGTGGGCCTGGCTCTCATGCAGAACGATGGGCACTTGTTTAGACACTACAGGATTTTGCCTTAATTTAAGCCATTTTATAAATAATGTACATGGAACTTTTATTTTACTCTGAAGCAGGTTAAACAATAAACTTGATGAAACTTGAGTTGCTCATGCCCAAACGTTGCGTCTCAATTCTTTTGGCCCAGCCTTTATGGAACGAGGGTCCGTCAAGGGAGGGAGAAGATCTGCTTGGGGGTTCTCCCCCAGTGCAGGGCCAGGGGGTTGTGGGAGTCCCCTGGATAAATGATTAGGGCTCACTAGGGTTTGACACCGGTTTGGGCCGTTTGCTGCTTTCACCATCGTGCTCCATGCTTATCTTAACCTAGAACCAAGGAGAAACTTGCAGCGAGAACAACTAACCACAGGGAACGCCTCCGGAAGCTGTGGGTGCCCCACCGCTGGAGGCTTTTGAGAAGAGACTGGACAGCCACTTGTCAGGTGGGGCGGGCCAATCCCAGTGGGGTGAGATGGTCCCATTTAAAGGTAACCATCGACACCTTGAATTGCACCTGGAAGCAGACTGGCAACTAATGCAGCAGAGCCGTGGTGCCATTCTTTGGGCCTGTGGTGCCCATCCCACCACCCTCTGCATCAGCCGTAGCTTCCAAACGCTCTTCAAGGGTAGCCCTATGTAGAGCGCATTACGGTAGTTCAGCCGTGAGATGACAAGGACTTGAACGGCTGAGTGCAGGGAGTCCTGATCCAGGAGAGGCCGAAATTGCACATAGGGCCTCCCGGCCACGGCTGCTACCTGCTCCTCAAGCAGGAGTCGTGAGTCCAGGAGAACCCCCCAAGCTGTGGACCAGACCCGTCCGGGGAGGCGCCACCCCATTCAGAACTAAAGATGACAAAGTCCGAATCTCAGGGCGCCCAAAGCCCCTTGTTCTCGCCGGGGTTCAGTCAAAGCCTGCCGTCCCCCATCCAGGCCCCCACAGTCTCCGGGCGCCCTGAGAGGGTGGCCACAGCATCACTTGGGCATCACCAGCAGCTACTGCGGGTACCTCGACCCACGGTGATGGCTCATCTCGCCCAGCAGCTTCACGCAAATATTAAAGAGGAGCGGAGAGAATGCCAAGCTCTGTGGCACACGCCCCACAAGAGGGTGGCCGAGGGCTGGACCTCTCGCTCCCTACTGACCCTGACTGGAGAAAGGAAGCCGAACTTGCGCAAGATCCTGCCGCCCCAGCCCCCATAGCCGGCCCCAAAGGGTTCCCTGGCCGCCGAGGGTATCGAAGGCCGCTGAGAGGCCAAGGAGAGCGAGGACGGTCACGCTGCCCTCATCCCGCTCTCGCCAGAGCTCCTCAACAAGCGCGGCCGATGCCGTCAGTCTGCTTGTCTGTCCCACTTCAAGCTGAGAAGAAACGGGGCTGTGCGTGGCTGGAGGACCGCAGCCTTCCAGAAAAGGGCTGGCGGAGGGCCCCCCCCCCCCCGGTGCCTGGCCCCTGCTAGCCAGGAAGGCTGACGGGCGGGTGGGTGCTCGCCGCTCCTCCTGTCCTTCCTCCCCTGTGGCAGAGTGAAGCGGACTCTCGCCCCGTGTGGTGGGCCAGTAACAACTCTTGCCTGGCCGTGTGAAACTTTGCTTTCTGCATTGTGTATCCCACAGCCTTTTATATTATAACCATTAGTGAAAGGGTCTAGAAAAGAATAGAATAGAATAGAATAGGAATAGAATAGAATAGAATAGAGCTGGAAGGGACCTGGGAGGTCTTCCAGTCCAGCCCCCTGCTCAAGCAGGAGAACCTATACCATCTCAGACAGGTGGCTGTCCAATCTCTTCTTAAAAACTTCCAGTGATGGAGCGCCCACAACTTCTGGAGGCAAAGCTGTTCCACTGGCCAATTGGGGGGGGGGGGTACCAGTTAAATCGAGGTATGGCCAGCAACATCCTTTCGTTCCTCACTGAGACCCCTCCCCGTGGGTCAAGGTGCTGTTTGTCGCCAGCCAAATCTTTTGGGGCACAGGGCCGACTTGCCTGCAGAGCCACCGGTCTCTGGTTAACCCGGTGGGTCCCTTTATCAAGCGGTGCCGCCTGGTGGGACAGGCCTCCTGCCATGGGACGGGTCCTCCGATGCCGCCTGCCCAGCCCAAGACCTGGATGACCTGTCAGCCTCTGAGCGTTAGGGGGCTCACTGGGTAGACAGGTGAGGGTCCTCGGGTGGGATGCACCTTTAGTTCTTGCTTTTATATTTTTGTTTCTTGCTCTTCACAAGCACTAACCTCAACCAAGTTTTCACTGTTTTAGAAGGCTCTAATGAAGGGCGTACGGTGCAGAAAAAACATAAATGGGACAATTGTATAAATAAGCAAGAAAGGTGTCCCAAAGGTGCTTTTTCCAAAAGGCTTTTTCCAAACTGGACTTTCTTCTTGTTTTTCTTTGAAAATGTTTCACTTCTCATCCAAGAAGCTTCCTCAACTGAAGAACTGAAGAAGCTTCTTGGATGAGAAGTGAAACGTTTTCAAAGGAAAAAAAAACAAAGTCCAGCTGCCCTTTGGAAAAAGCACCTTTGGGACAACCGTGGCCATCTCCTATTATCCACAAGCAAGAAAGATGGCAGACCAAGCCTGCCACTCTTTGAAGCCTGGCTGAGCTCCACCTGTCCAGGCAGTTCCGGGCGGCTCCTGTCCCTTTAAGGGATTCCCCCCCCCCTCCGCCAGCCAACCTGAGAGCCAGAGAGGTGACGGGGATGCAGAGCAGAGCAGACGGGGACCAGGGCTTTGCCTAGGAGTGGATGCTCAGGAGGTGAGAGTCCATCTTGGAGGGGGGGTGGGCTGGGCTAAGGGCAACCTAGAGAGGGCTGCACTGCCCAGCAAGTTGAAAGCCACTTGTGGGCCTAGCCTGGGCAAACCAGGGGAAACTAGCCAAGAGAATGCTAGGGGTCCCCAGACCATGCAAAGTGGTGACGGGGGTGGGGGGGTGGGGTGTCTGCTGGCTGGCAGCAATGAGCTCCAGGTCTGGCAATGCCCAGAGAAGGGACAAGGGAGCCCAACAGGTTCCCTTAGCTGCGAGCCCTCCCCCCCCCCCAGGGCAGCACGGGCCATGAGCTGAATTTCTGACCCATCGCCAGCTCTTCCACTGACCCCCTCCTGGTATAGATTGGGAGTGGGGGGAGTTCCTGCTCAAAAGCATGGAGCCGACTTGGGGTAGAATCTTCCCACTTCTCAAAAGGGGAGGTGGGAGGTGGGCTGTGTTTGGGGGCCCTTCTGTGCCCCCCCTTTAGTAAGTCTTGGGGGAACTGATTGGAAATCGGCCCCAGTCTTCCTGAGCCTGCCAGATGGGGACTAGCAGCCCCAGGCTGTCCCCTCTGCTGGGACCCCTGCCCTGCCCCCTTTCCTGCAAGTTAGCTGGCGTGGGGGGGGGGCTGAACCTGACCCCCCAGCTGCTTGTTCCCTTTCCTCCTCTTGAAAGGCCATGATCGCTTCCAACCCGGTTCAATTACCAACATGGAAAAAGAGATCCAGTTTGGTCTAATGGCTTAAGGCACCGGTCTAAACCAGGAGACGATGAGTTCTAGTCCCACCTGGCCATCAGAGCAGCTGGGAGACTTTGGGCCAGTCTCTGCTCTAGCAACAAGCCCAAATGATGGGTGGGAGGGGGAACGGATCCTGCACTTGTGGGAAAACGCTAAGACGGGGGAGGGGGGGAGTGAAGACATGGAAAATAATACAGAGAGCTTGCATTAACTGAGATTTGATGCAAACTAACCTAATTTAGTCCCCCCTCCCGCCCTCTTTTGGGATGCCCAGGATCTGCCTCTGGGCTGGAGAGGAGCAGGCTAGGATTTTGGCTCCCAGTTGCCTCACCTGCCCTGCATTGTCCCTGGGCGGCTCATTGACATGCAAGCAGGCCAGGAGGGGGGTGTGGAGAGGCCCCCATCAAGACTGGCATTGTCTGCTGCCTGGATGCCTCCCTTTCACAGGTGGGCAGGGACGCCCGGCGGGCAGCAGCCCCCCCTCTCCCTCGCAGGCACACAAAGGCAGGCCGCCCTTTCCCACTGCCTTGCAGACATCCCCCCCCATGGGTGGGGGTAAGGGAGGAGCCACCTGCTGCATCGGATTTCTCCCCCCCCCCGCCTTAGCAGCCCTCAAAGGTTGTTTATGTGGCATGAAGAGAAGGTGCCTTTTCCAACTCTTGGCTTGGCTCCTGCGCTGCAGGACTCCCCCCCCCCCCATGGAGAGGATTGTCGGCTCCCCTGGCGAGAGAGAGAGAAGCTCCCAGCATGGGCAGCCAGCAACAGGCCAGAAGGAAACCGAAATTGGCTTATCGAAAGGCAGGGGGAGGGGAGAAGGAGGGAGGGGGGAGCTTCTTCCCCTGCCCAGGAGGGGCATCACCAAATTCTTCAGAGGAACTTATCTCTCAGACTGGCATCTGTGACCAAGCCCTTGCCCTGCCCTGGTTGCCAGCCCAGCGGTCGCCAGCTCCCCTGCCCCAGCCTTTGGGGCTAAATGCTGAGCACTAACAAGGGAAGCCCTGGGGGCAAGCCCTCCCCTTGTGGGGAAGACCCCACCCTGAAGCCCCTCTGGGGACATAAAAAATCAGAATCAGAATAATAGTTGGAAGGGACCTTGGAGGTCTTCTAGTCCAGCCCCCTGCTCAAGCAGGAGACCCTATATCATTTCAGACTGTTCAGTCTCTTCTTAAAAGCCTCCAGTGATGGAGCACTCACAACGTCTGAAGGCAAGTTCTGTTCCACTGGTCAATTGTCCTCACGGTTAGGAAGTTTCTCCTTAATTCCAGGTTGCTCCTCTCCTTGATTAGTTTCCACCCGTTGCTTCTTGTCCTGCCTTCTGGTGCTTTGGAGAATAAATTGACCCCCCCTCCTCTTCTTTGTGGCAGCCGCTCAAATACTGGAATGCTGCTATCAGGTCCCCCCTAGTCGTTCTTTTCTCTAGACTGGCCAGACCCAAATCCTGCAACTGTTCTTCATATGTTTTAGTCTCCAGGCCTTTAACCATCTTAGTTGCTCTGCTTTGTATTTTTCCCAAAGTCTCAAAATCTTTTTTGTAATGTGGTGACCAAAATTGGATGCACTAAGGTTTTATAAAGTGGCACTAATATTTCACGTGATTTTGATTCTATGCCTCTGTTTATAACCAGGGATCATATTAGCTTTTTTGGCTGCTGCCGCACACTGCTGGCTCATATTTAAGTGATCGTCCACTAGGATTCCAAGGTCCCTCTCACAGTTACTCTTTTTGAGCCAGGTTTCACCTAATCTGTACTTGTACCTTTGGTTTTTCCTGCCCAGGTGTAAAATCTTGCTTTTCTCCACATTAAATTTCATTTTGTTGGATAGGGCCCATTGTTCAAGTCTGTCAAGATCTTTTTGGATCCTGAGTTTGTCTTCTGGGGTGTTGGCTACTCCTGCCAGTTTGGTGTCATCTGCAAATTTGATGAGTTCCCCTTCAATTCCCTCTTCTAAATCTTTGATATTGAAGAGTCCCGGGCCTAGAAAGCAAAAAGAGGGGATTTCAGTCCTGCCCTCTCTCCATCTCCAGGTCCATCCTGCTTTGTGCGGTTGCCATGGGACGACCGGGCATCACCTCAAAGCTGGCCCTGGACGGACAGACAGCGCGGCCTGTGGCCGGTGGTGGAATCTGCAGCCGGGCTGTCTTGGCCACCGTCCTCACGAGCACTCTAACAGCCCTGGGTGTGGGCATCCTTGTGTGTGAGTTGCTGTGAAATGGGCTTGGGGGTCAACCTGGGGTCCCCAATGGAGCTTAAACCTACAAATGTCTGCGCCATTGCATTGACAGAGAAAGAGCCCTTTGGTGGCGGGACCAGGGACCCCCGTCCCCCGTTCTTGTCAGCCCTCGCTCAACAGAGCAGCCCCAAGCATCCCCTCCCATACCTCAGCTGAGCTCCTTTTTCCCTAGACCGGGGGCCACTAGGGGGCAGAACTAGCGAAATGGAGAAGGTGTGCCCCCCCCGGCCTCTGCCAGCTGAACACGTTTAAGGAGAGGGACCTGGAGTGGGCCCACCCTACCCGATCTGGTGGGCCTGGCACCCTCCAGGAAAGGAGGCAGGGAGCAACCTCACCACTTGCCTTGGGGGAAATGGGGGGGGGGACCTGCAGCATGCTCTCTGCAAAAACTGCAAAAACGCCTGGGGCGGGGGGGGGAGGGGGGATTTGTGTCCTCTGGGGATGGCTGCGATTTTGCAAAGGAAAGGGCAGGGCCAGAGAACCCCTTGGGTAGACGAGGAGAGTCTGAATTTGGTGCTCACCTTGTGCCAGGACCCTCCTGGGGCATCTGTGCCAAGAGGACACTGTCAGCCGGCCAGCCCATCCTTTCGGCCGTAGCTCTCCTGTGGGCGAGATCACAGACAGCCCCAAAGCTTGGCAGGGCCCTGGCAGCCAAGCAGCTGGGATGGCCGGCAGGGGGCAGGAGCCGGGCGGGCCAGGCGCCTGGCAGTGCTTGGGGGGGGGGGTTGGCAACCCCTCAGAGCATCGATGCATCTCTCTCTCCCACACTGCAGATTTTCTGGGGAAGGAAGAAACCCACTTTGAGCACCTGGCGGAGCTGCGAGGGATCCCCTACCGGAGCAGTTTGCAGCAGCCCAGTTCTGGCTACTCCCGCCTGCTGACCCCCATTCTGGAGCAGCTGGTAAGGACCCCCTGCCCCCTCCTCAAGAGGGTGAGCCGCGGATGAGCCACCAGGAAGGGCCACGGGATGCTGCTCCAGCGCTCAGGCAGGGCCCTCCATGCAGCGGTCCCCAGGGGTGCAGCTCTCTCTTTCTCCCCCTCCCAGGCAGGGTGGCCGTGCACAAGACTGCTCAGACCCGCCAAGGCTGGCAGGGCTGTTCCCAGGTGAGGCAACCTGCCTCCCGGCTGCTCAACTCAGCTGAAAGGAAGGGAGGGGCTGGAGGAGAAGGGAGGGGAGGGCTGAGGGGATGCATCCTGCCAGCCAGCCAGCGTGGGGTGTGCAATGGCTCCTCTAAGCCCCAGGCTAGGCACCCCTTTGGCTACTTGCTTGAGTGAGCAGATGGTCCAGATCTTTTCTTGGGGTGAGGCTGCTCTGAAACTGGGGGGGCCCGTTTGACGGTGACTCTGATGGGCCCAGCAGGGAGGCCAATGTGCTCTCTTATTCTCCTGTCTGACTGTTCAGTTCAAAAGCAGCTTTCAGAACTCGCCCCTGGACGGCAGCTGCTCCAGGTGTACCGTCTTGCAGTACAGGTGGGCAGGGGCAGGAGGGCTGGCCTGTGGGGATGTGCTCCTCCGCTCGCCTGCCAGAAAGAGAGGGTAAGCACTTCTTGCTTCTGCTTGGCAGGGAGGTCAATGGCAGCCTCGTCGTCCGCTTCCGCCTCTGCTTCTCTGCACCACCACCCAGCCCTGGCGTGGAAGAGGACGTCCTGAGGCGGGGACTGGCAGCGGCCGTGGGCATCAAGGGCATCAGGGTGCCCGCCCAAGGCACCATCTCGGCTGCCTCCCTCTTGGGTATCCCTGCGTTTCTTCTGGCCGTTTGGCCCAGGGCTGGCTGGGGTAGTGCATGCCCCTAATTAGCCTGGTTCCTCCTCTGCTGTTCACCTGCACCCCCCCGTTCTGATCCCCTCCCCCTTTCTAGCAGGGACACGGGACCTCACCTTCTCGGGCACGGAGCTCAAGTCAGGTAGGCTGGTCACCTGTGGAACTGCCTCCGGTCCGGGACCCTGATTTTTGGGGGCCCAGCCCCATCCCTCCCTCTGATGGGCAGCATTGAGGGCTGGGTGCCCGTTTGGCCTTCAGCATGGCACAGGGGCATTTTGGGGCAGGAGCAGGAGGGTGGAAAAGAGCAGCCAAACCGCTACCCCAAAAACCCAGGCTGCCGGAGGGCAGAGATTTCCCACCTCAATTACAGGAGGTGCTGAGCACCATGGCTGGACCCACTGAGGTCTGTCCTCCCCCCTCCAGATGCATCCCCCCCCTCAGTGTCTGTGCTGAGGGGAAGAGCTCAATTCTGCCCCTGTTGTGTTCACAGGAAGCTGTCCGGGGGAGGCCTTTGCCTGCCGCAACGGCCAGTGTGTGGCCCCAGGAAACGTGCAGTGCGACGGGCGGAAAGACTGCTCGGATGGCTCCGACGAGGCCGCGTGTGGTGGGTCTCTCACGCTGGGGCTGCTGGGCTGGCTGCCTCTGCAAAGCTGGGGATTCCCCATGCTGCCCCCCGGTCTCCCCCGGAGGATGGGCGGAGGCCGTGGATGCCTCCCTACATGGGGGGGGGGGCTGAACCGCACAGAGTGCAGGATCCTTTGCAGAGATCCGCCCCAGAGGGGGTGGGGGGCGGCGTCTCCAGAGAGGCTACCTTTCCAGGACAGGGAGCGCGAAGAGGGGGGCCTGGCCTTAGGAAACAGAAGGGGGCTGTTAGGAGGGGGGTGCTGCCTGTGCATGAGAGAAGGTGGGCAATGTGCCTTTGGAGCTGATCCTCGCTCAGAGAGTGACCAGTCAAGCCGGAGTAACCACAAGTAGGAGGACAATAAAAAGACAGCAAGTCCTCCCCTCTGACCAATTTCAAACCACAAACCTGGAATAAAACCGGCCGGGGTGGGTGGGGCAAATGTGTTTGGGGCTTTCCTAACTTTCGAGAGGCTCTGAACCCCCAAATCAAAGCCAAAGTCTCTGTCACACATTTCCTCCCTTTGTAGGCTTCCAGGGCTGAAAGTGTGTGTGTGTGTGTGTTTGGGGGGGGCGTCGTCTGGCCTTCCCTACTCACCACCAGCCCCTCATGCTCCTTTGCAGACTGTGGGACCCGGCCAGCCATGCGGTCCGCCACCCGGATCGTGGGGGGGTCAGAGGCGCTATTGGGCGAGTTCCCGTGGCAGGTCAGCCTGAGAGAGAGCAACGAACACTTCTGTGGGGCAGCCATCCTGACGGCCAGCTGGCTGCTCTCCGCTGCACACTGCTTCAACGAGTAAGCGCGGGAGCCCTCTGCAGCGGGCGGGTTGGCGTCAAAGTTGGCGGGGGGGGGCAAGGTGGCCCGGAAGGAGCAGCTCAAGGAGGCAGGCAGTGGGGACACTCTGCCACACGTCCCTTTCTTCGGGCTGGGGGAGCAGGTGGAAGCACGCAGTGGGTGTGTAGCTACGGCATGGGGAGGGGGAGGAGGAGAAGAAGGGGGAGGTGGGGGGGGGAGAAGCAGAAGGAACCCCCAAGCTCAGATAGCTTCTCCAAAACAGCAAGAAGAAAAAGGGATGGAGGGCCGGGGTGACAAGTCAGATCAAAAATGTCAAAAGGACAGCCACAACAGAGTGTGAGGTCACAAATGAAACACAGCCCTCACCAGACAGGCAGGCAGTCTCGATAAAGCACGGCTTGCATTACCCTGAGGCCTCTTGGAGGGGGGGGGGAGAGCTAGGGGAGACTGAATCTGTCCCATCACAGGTTCCAGGATCCCCGCACCTGGATGGCGCAGGTGGGCAGCGTCTGGCTGAGTGGCAGTGAGGGCAACCGGGCACAGGCCAAGGTGCTGCGCATCCTCCAGCACCCTTCCTACAATGCGGAGAGCGCCGACTACGATGCAGCCCTGCTGGAGCTGGCAGAACCCCTCGCCTTCAGCAAATACGTCCAGCCCGTGTGCCTGCCAGCCCCCTCCCACCGCTTCCCCCCTGGCAGGAAGTGCCTCATCTCCGGCTGGGGGTACCTGAAGGAAGACTTCTGTAAGCAGGGTCCCTGGCGGTCAGGTGGAAAATGGGGTGGGTTAGGCACAGAGGGAATCCCCCGGCCAGGGCTGGAGCTGATCGGCCTACCTCAAAGGGGTGTTGGCGGGGCCAGGGTTCATGAGGGGAGATTGAACCTGTCAACTCTGCCTCCTCATGCGAGGAGACCGGTGGCTGCTCAGAAACACCCAGAGGCCACCACTGTTCCCATAGGCGCAGAAGGGAGACTCCCGTTGACGCAACAACTGTCAGGTGTGGCAGAGGGGAAACTCCTGAGCAAGGCCAGAGTAACTACTCAACCGTTGTGTGCGCCCCTGCAAAGCTGCTGGTCTGTCTGTTGGCCTTGTGAGCAGGAGAGCAATCCAGTCATTTAGCCCCCAGACCAGCCCATAGCTGCTGCTGCTGCTGCAGGCACATACTCTGCCCCAATGCAGTGCCCCAGGCTCTGCCCTCAGCCCCCAACCCTGCTGGGCTGCCCTGAGAGCAAGGCCAGGACCCGCTTAGCACTCGTCCTGCTCCCCTCCCTCCCTCCCTCCCTCCCCCCCAGTGGTGAAGCCGGAACTGCTGCAGAAGGCCACCGTGGAGCTGCTGGAGCAGGCCCTGTGCAGCAACCTGTATGGCAGCAGCGTACTCACCGACCGGATGATGTGTGCCGGCTATCTGGAGGGCAAGGTCGACTCTTGCCAGGTAGGGGCCCCCTCTGGCCATCAGCAGGCTTTGGGTCGACCTCCCTGCTTGATGTCCACCCCACCTTGGCCATTTCCTTCCACAGGGGGACTCCGGGGGCCCGCTGGTCTGCCAGGAGCCCTCCGGGCGCTTCTTCCTCACAGGCATAGTCAGCTGGGGCATCGGCTGTGCAGAGGCCAGGCGCCCAGGCGTTTACACCCGTGTGATCCGGCTCCGGGACTGGATCCTCGAGACCACGGCTGCATCCAGGGGCCCCGCCGCCCCAACCATCCCGCCGGGCCCTGGGCTTCATCGTCCAGATCCAACCCTGGGTGCAAGCACAGCCAGCCTGCAGCACCCCAGCTCCACCCCCAGCTCTGCCTCCCTGGCCCCAAGCAGGCCGGCAGCCCCAGGCCCCCAACCCTCAGGTAGGGCTTTGGCATGTGGCCGGCAGGGGGAGAGAGAGGAGGCCCACCACAGCCGTTCCCTGTTCATGTGCAGAGTGCGGTCGGCGGCCTGGTTTCTCCAAGCCCACGAAAATTGTGGGTGGCCTGGAAGCATCCCGTGGGGAGGTCCCTTGGCAAGTCACCCTGAAGGAGGGTCTCCAGCATTTCTGTGGAGCCGCCATCATTGGGGAGCGATGGCTGCTTTCAGCTGCACATTGTTTCAGCCAGTAAGTGTCCGTCGGGGGGGGGGGCTGGGCTCTCTTCTGGAAGGCTCCTCTCTGGGCTTCTCCAGGGAGGGGGAGTAATTTAGTAGCTGCTCTTGCGGGGGGGCTGTTCAGCAGGAGGGGGCGAGGAATCCCAGAAGGACTGGTGCCCCGTTGGGGCTGAGGCACCTCAGGAAGTCACCTGCCATTCTGTGTCACGTCTGCCTCCCCCAAGGGGGGTCCTGCTCCATCCAGCCTCAACCTGGGGGGGTGAGGGTCCAAGGTGCAGGGAAGGTGCAAAGGGCCTGCTCTGCCTCTGGACAAACAGGGCACCGTTCCTGTATCGGCAGCATCAAGGTGGGACACCTCACTGCCTTCGCAGGCACCACCTCACTCTCAGCCATGGACAGCTCTTCTGTGAAGGTCGGCATCCAACAGGTGGTGCTCCACCCTTCTTACAATCCCGCCCTGCTGGACTTCGACGTAGCAGTGCTGGAACTGGCCAGGCCACTGCGCTTTGGCAAATACATCCAGCCCATCTGCCTCCCACTGGCCGTCCACAAGTTCCCCGTGGGCAGAAAGTGCCTGGTCTCGGGCTGGGGCAGCCTCCAGGACGGCAACGGTAGGAACAGCTTCCTCAGAGCAGATGGGAAACCAGGTGTCAGGTTGTGCTCTGAGGCTAGAAGACTGCCCCCCCCTTGCGTACTGAACCCCCTCAGGCAAGAGTAGTCTGTCTGTGGACATGTGCCAGACTGGGCGAGAGTGCCCAGGGTCTGGGGTGGTTAGAAATGGGGTCCAGAACTTTGGGCTGGTCCATGCGGGGTCTCCTCCTTCTCCTCCTCCTTTTCGGCTTCCAGCTTCTCAGCCCGAGAACCTGCACCGAGCCGCAGTCGGGATCCTCGAGCAGAAGACCTGCGAGGGACTGTACAATGTCTCCCTCTCGGACCAGATGATCTGCGCGGGGTTCCTGGAGGGGCAGGTGGATGCCTGCCAGGTACCAGGAGCACCCCTTCCCCAGCCTGGCCCTTTCAGGGTGGAGCTCCCCCCCTCCCCCACACACATCACCAAAGGACAGGAGGGGTGTAAAAGCTGAACGTGTATTTTGGAAAGATATCAGTTGTCGGACAATGTTTGAGTTCCGTTCCATTTTCAGTAGCGGGAGCCTAAAGGATACACCACTGCGGGATCCTTGGTGCTCTCTGAGCCTGGTGCTTTCCTTGCAGACGTTTCGTGGCCCAACTAGGTCTCATAAAAGGGAGCAGGGTGTCTAGCACAGCAGATGTTCCCTAGTTGGGTCATGAAAACGCCTGCACGAAAACCACCAAGCTCAGAAAGCACCAAGGACCTGTGTAGTTCAACCCTCTTCTGCTGTGTTGCATGGACCCTCGCAGCGGCCTCTCCCAGGCCTGACCCCACCCCTGCCCTGCTGCTGCTGCTACTCGGATGCAGGCTGCTGCCAGTTTCCCTGGACTGCTCCCCTCCCTTCCCCACACAGGTCAAAGGCCCCACGGTGTTGTGCGAAGGCTCCTCTCTTATCCCTCTCCGAGTAGGTGGGAGACAGAGAGGCCCCCGGTGACTGAGGCTTCTTTGTGCCGCTACTGCTGGAGAAGCTCACCGGTTCCACCAGGCCAGATGCCAGGGCAGTGAGGGGAGCCCTTTCTCCACACCCCACATCATCTCTGGGGTCCTGCTCCTGGCATTCGCTTTTTGTCTATGCCGCCTGCCCCACTTTCCTTCCCAGGGAACTCCTCAGCCTTCAGGCCTGCTTCCTTTTCCCACGCTGCCCATTTGCCAATTTTTGCCAAGCCGGGAATTTGCTGATAGCTCTCCAAGTGACAGTTGGGGGGAGGGAGGTTAAGGGGCTCTTGTGGCCTCCCCACTGAGCATTTGGGCAGTTGCACTCCCAGCTCAAGAACTCTTCCGGCCTCCTCTGTTGACGGAGGGAGGAATTGCCTCGGCCATAATCGGAGGGGCATCCAAGGACCTGCATTGAGCCACTGGCACTTACCAAGAGGTGTTTCCTCCTGCTTTTTCCCCAGGGAGACTCGGGGGGACCACTGGCCTGCGAGGAGACCCCAGGAACCTTCTACTTGGCTGGGCTTGTGAGCTGGGGCGCTGGCTGTGGGCAGGCCAAGAGGCCGGGGGTCTACGCCCGGATCACCAAGCTCAAGCACTGGATCCTAGGCATCATTTTGCCCCGTCTCAACACCACAGGGCCCCTCAGACCCAGGACCACCTCTGCCTCCACCGCCTCTGGCCTGGAGCAAAGGCCTACACGGCTTGGCCCAAGCGCTGGCCCTACCATCTTGACCGCACCTGGGCTGGCAGTCAGTGCCACCAAAGCCACCCAGCCGCCAGGTACAGGGCAGAAAGAAAAGGCTGTCTGTAAGTTGGCAGGGTGTGCAAGCCAGCGGGGCAGAGCGTGGGCCCAGAAGCAGTTCTCTTTCCTCTCCTCCGCCACAATCGCTTGTGACAGGAGGCCTGCCAGGAAATGGAAGAGAATTCTGGTTCCCTTTGCGGAGAGGAGCCAGGCCTCTCAGCTGGACTCACCCTCTTGCCCCCCCCAGCCGTGCCATGCACCCTGTCCACATTCAAGTGCTCCAGCAAGGTCTGCATCGGGAAAGCAAACCCCGAGTGTGACGGCACCGTTGACTGCAGTAACGGATGGGATGAGACCGGCTGCAGTGCGTACCTCCCTCCCCTGCTCCGGCCCTGCTCTCTCCACGCCACGCCCCCCCCCCAGCAGTTAATCCAGCCTGACCGGAGGCTGCAATGAAGGGGGCGTTTGAAAATGGGAGGGACATGAAGATGTCAAAGGAGGGAGGTCTCCCAGTAGAGTGGTGGGAAGAGGCCCGTCTGATGGAGAGGCTGCCAGCCACTTCCCCCGTGACCTCCGTCTTGTCCCCATCATCTCCAAGAATGGCTTGGGCCCAGCTGCACCCGAGGAGGGCAGGGGGGACCCCATGGCAACACGTGGGGTGCAGAGGAGGAGGAGGCAGGCCTTGGGTCAGAGCTGCTCTGAGTGCTTTGGTTGCAGCCATCATTGGCTGGAGACATGGCACGTGGCTGGGGCTGCCCGTGGCGCCCATCCCAGCAGACGGGAGGGGGAGGGAGGAGTTGCTGGGCTGCCTAACCACCCTTCAGCCCCTGCTTTGGCCTTTTCCAGACTGCGGCTTGGCCCCTGCTGCAGCCTTCAGCAAGATCGTGGGGGGCAGCGGCGCAGCGCAGGGCGAGTGGCCGTGGCAGGCGAGCCTGTGGTTGCGGCGAAGGCAGCACTCGTGCGGAGCTGTGGTGATCGCTGAGCGGTGGCTGCTCTCGGCTGCCCACTGCTTCGACATGTGAGTGGGGGAGACTGGAGGAGGACCCAGACCCCTCCAAGCCTCCCCTTTCTGTTCCCAATTCCTCCCTCCCCGAGCCCCACAGCAGAAAGTTGCCCTGGCCGGGGCACGGGTGCTGGGGTGGGGGGGCCTCCTGAGGAGGCCTCCCGAAGGCTGACAGGCTTGCCTCTTGCAGCTACAGCAACCCCAAGATGTGGGTGGCTGTCCTGGGGACGCCCTTCCTGAGCGGTCTTGATGGGCGAGCAGAAAAGATCGCTCGGATCCACAAGCACCCCTTCTACAACGGCTACATGCTGGACTACGACGTGGCTCTGCTGGAGCTGGCGGCCCCCCTGCGCTACACCAGCACCGTCCGGCCCATCTGCCTCCCAGACCGCACCCACGTCTTCAGCGAGGGCCGGCCCTGCGTCATCACCGGCTGGGGCTCCACCAGAGAGGGGGGTACGCACGTTCCCGCCACCCCGTCCCCGTGAGGCACAGCTCAATCTGAGGCCACGGGACTATCCGACTGGGTCTTCCGGGGATGACCGATGCCTTGCATGGCATTCTTCAGCTCAGGGTGGAAATGTGACGGGGGTCCGGGGGGGGGTTGTCTCGCTACCCGCAGGCCTCGTGACCACACGTCTGCAAAAGGCTGTTGTTCAGCTGATCCGGGAGCAGGACTGCCGGAGCTTCTACCCCGTCCAGATCAGCAGCCGGATGCTCTGTGCTGGCTTCCCACATGGGGCCGTCGACAGCTGCTCGGTGAGCCCACGCAGGGTCCCTACCGCAAGGGTGAAGGGCGAGTTTGGGCCTGGCCTGGGAGGTGCCCCTACGGCTGCCAGGAATGGCCATGAGCCCACTGCTCTGCAGGGGATGGGGGAGGCAAGCCCTCAAAGTCCCCCTCCGCCACCCCTTCCTCTGGGCTGCAGAGCCCTCACGCTTCCCTCTTGCTCCGTAGGGAGATGCGGGTGGCCCCTTGGCCTGCAGAGAGCCGTCTGGCCGCTGGTTCCTGGCCGGCATCACCAGCTGGGGCTACGGCTGCGCCCGGCCTTCCTTCCCCGGGGTCTATGCCAAGGTGACAGCAGTCCGGGGCTGGATTGCACAGAACCTCAAGGCGTAACCCCCTACCCACTGGGGCTAGCAGGGGGAGCCCACGAGGACTGACCCCTCGTGGTCCCGGTCCTGCCAGAGCCCTTTCCCAAAAAGACAGGACAGGACTCTGTTCCAGCTGCAGGTACATTAAATGAAAATAACCCACTTGTGAATTTCCATGAGGTTTCCCTGGGCCTGCTGGGAGGGGGTGTTTTTTTCCTAGCACCCCCCCAGCCTCCACAGCTTGTCAGGAGAAGCCCCTACAATGCTCACACAAGCCTGGGGAGCGGGATGGCTTCCCTCCTTCCACCATGCCAAGAAAGTGCTGCAGCTTCAGACAACAGAAACGCGGGAAGAAACTGAGGTCCAAGGAAGGATTAACACACTCCCACCGTTCACACAACCTGTAAGCCTGAACTAATATTCCATGTTCTTTCTCAGCCTCGGGGACAATCCATGGACCGCCCGCCACCCATTCTAGCTGAGCCCAGCCTCACTTTATCCAAAGACAGATACCGGCACTCTAGGGACCCAAGTCTCTGCCGCTGCTGGCCAGCGGAACAAGGCCCAGGGACCACATCCCTCTTAGCCCAGAGCGTCGGGCCTGAAGCTGCTGTGCACTCCCACCAAGCAGAGGGGCAGCTTGCACTTCTTCAAGGCCTCCCCAAAACCAGGGATCCAGAAGGTCAGCAGCCTAAATCCAAGCTGAGAAGGGGAGGGCGGACTTTGGCTGTGAAAAAAGCCCAGCAGCAGAGAAGGGACAGGGCAGGCCTTGCTTCTGCCAGCCTCCAGGAGGGAGGGAAGGCTGGGCCTCAGCAACACCGGCTGCAGGAGCACTCTGGGCTTCAGCTCCTCTCTAGCCACACACACACCCACAAGGAGTCGGCTCCCAGAAAGGAGACCAGCAGCCCCCCCCCTCAAATTCAGACACGCCTCCGAAAGAGGAAATTGAGGACCCCCTTTCTGAGCAACATCAGCCCCTCGAGGCAGGCCGGCCTTGCCTCCGGGGGTTGCAGCCAGGGCAAGAGGACGACAAAGGGGCGCCTGGGCCAGCATTTTAATGGCTATCACGCCGACCAATTAACAGTTCGCTTCTCTCTCCGAGGGTCCCGGCCAGAGTCCTCCTCCGCTCCGCCTCTCACATGTTGGCCCGCTCCCTCTGGAGACGGGAGTTGTAGGCGCGGGAAACCGTGTTCCAGGCGTCCATGTAGCGGTCCATGCACATGGCAATGCACTTCTGCAGGGGAGGGGGGGGGAGAGAGGAGGCCGGGTGAGGCGGGGGTGGGGTGGGGGGCGGTGGGCAGCTCGCCCCCATCGGCCCCCACTTGGCTCACCTGCTCCGAGTTGTCCAGGGAGCTTCCGGGTTTCCCGATGCATTTCCTGAAACACTTGTCGGTCATCCTCTTTGGGGGGGGAGGGGGGAGAGAGAGGAGCGATCAGAGGGGGGGAGGAAGGCCAGCGGCCCCGCCCCCCCGCCGGACAGCGCTGCGCCCCCTGGACGCCAGAGGGGGGGCTATCCGGAAAAGGCGTCGGGGGGACCCCCCCGGGGAGAGAGGCAATCCGCCAGACAGCCCCCCCTCCGCAAAGCCCCCTCCCCCGCCTGCGTCTCCTGGGGCTCTTTGCCCCGCCGCCCCGCAAAAAGCCCGGGCGGACGGGGGGGAGAGGCGGTCGCCCGTGGGGTCCTCGGGGCCGGACCCACTCCGGGGGGGGTTTCTTCGGCCTCGGACCCCCCCGGGGCAGCCTCGCGCCCCTCCCCTCCCCCCCCGCCGCACGAGGGCTGCCGGGCGAGCGGCTCCGCGGGGGCCTCCGGGGCGGCGCCCTCACCTGCAGCAGCTCCTGCGCGTTGGCCACCGCGATCTGCACCTTGACCTGCTCCATCAGCGCCCCCGGGTCCAGCCGGCCCGACGCCCCGGAGCCGAACTCGTCGCCCGCCGCCATCCCGCGCCCTCCCGGCAGCCCGCGCGCCGCCACTTCCGGCCCCGGGGGAGCCCCGCCTCTCCCGAAGCCCGACTTCCGGCCGCGCTGCGCGTCCCCCGCCCCGGCTCGCGGAGGCCTCGGGCGCCCCCAGCGGCGGAGGGAGGGAGGGCGGGAGGCCGGCCGGGGGGGGGGGAGAAGCGCCGGTGGCCGGCATGGTCCGCGTAGCCTCGGCCGCCCCTTGGCTGCGCCCGGGCCTGACGGGGCGACTGCGGCCTCCAAGGAAGGGGAACCTTTATACGTCGGGGTTCAACTGCGGGGTCCTGGGTGCCCCCTCTGAGCTCGGCCGTTTCCCTGCAGACGTTCCACGGCCCCGGCTAGGTAACATCCTCGGTGCCGGGAGGGAGGGAGGGGGAGGGGGAAGAAGAGGAGGAGGCGGAGGGGGAAGAAGAAGAAGGAGGAGAAGAGGAGGAGGGGGAAGAGGACTGCGGGGTCCTGGGTGCCCCCTCTGAGCCGGGCTAGGTAACTTCCTCAAGATACGTCCTCAACAATATTCTGTATGAAGGTGAGAAAGAGAGATAAAGGATCAGATCTGATGGAATTTGGGAAGATCTCTGGACTGAAATTCATGGCATAATTCAAGACAGAGCAATCAAAAATAGGCCAAAATGCAAAAAAACCTGAAAAACGGCTGCTATGTTTAAGTAGCTGAAAAAAGCAAATTGTAAGTGAGGCGGAAGAAAATCTGCAAAATCTGCACAGTTCAGTGCTGAGTGGCAGAGAAAAGACAAGAAAGTGTAACTGGTGCAAAGAACTTGAGAACAACCCAATTGGCAGGACAATTTTAAGATAATTACAAAAAAATTAAGGATATCTTTCAGATGAGAATGGGCACTACAAAAGACTAATATAGAGTTATATAGGATACTAAAGATCATCTAGTGTCCCACTCAGTGCAGGATCCCCCAAAGCATCTTTAGCATCCAAGGGTGGTGGAAGAGCCCCAAGGGGGGGGGAGCGATTCTTCCTCCAGTCGTCCCGTTCTGATAGTCGGGGGAGCCGTGTCAGAAACACAGATTCTTACTTCGCTTGGATGCCCTTTTATTCTGCAAAGGGGCGTTTTGCCTCTGTGGAAAAAGCAAGGCCCCCCTCAGCCCTGCCGCCCTTCCTCCTCACGCCTCACCTGCTTATTTGCTCAATTTCTAGGGCCTCTCCCTGGCCAGCCATCCGTGGCTGCCTCACAGAGGGGTAAAAACATCAAATGAAAAAGTGGCGCTCAGTAGAAATGCCACATGGGGGGGGGTAAATAAACTTGAATTAGAGACGCGGCCCAGCGCCTGAGGGAGGAACCAGATCTACCAGGCCCTCTTCAAGCGGGAGCCAAGAGTTTAGGGGGGTCCCCCAACCTCCCCACCTGGGGAAGGACAGCCCCATCCAGAACTAACCATGGAAAACCTCTGCAGCCAGGTGGCTCCCAAACCTCCGCCGTTTGGCGTTGCTCAGTTTGAGTCTGGTCACACGGTTCGCTGTTCTGGCTGCTTTCGTCTGGGCTGCGGTTTACGTGTGCCTTAATTGTTTTTATTATTTTGGGGGTGTTGCAAGCCCCCCGCAGTCCTTATGGGCAGCCATAATGGACGGAACTGAATTCTTCCTCCCCGTCCAGAACCCAGCAGCTTCCAGGCACTGTGGTAGGACCTCGAGAGCCCGGCTTGTTTATTCTCAGCTGGAAATGTACAATTGGGAGACCATTGAATGGCTTCCCCCAGCAGCTTCCTGTAGCTTCTCCTGCTCCAGCAGCGCTTGGACTAGAATCTCAGGGCTTTTCGACCTTTTCACAGATTGTGCCCCTTTTAGGACATGACGATATCTGAGCACCACCAGTGCTTAGCAAGGTGTCAGAAACTTGATGACTAAAAAAAAAAAGGGGGGGGATTTTGGGTTTTGCTGATTAGATTCCTTTTTTGTTATAAAAATGGCTAGTTTACAATATTATGGAAAAGTAAAAAGTTGAGGTTTAATGTTAATGCTTCCTTCTACTGCAACAGAGGAAGTATGATCTTTTTCCCTTCTCCCCCTCACTTTCCCCCCCTTTTTCCCCCCCACTGTGTCCTACTATTTGCTTTTGTATTTTATTCTATAGTCTAATAAAATATTACAAACTGTAGAAAAAAAGTAAAAAAGTACTGGTTTTAATTTCTTCGGTGGCTGTTCCTTTGCTGAATCACTTTCCCTTTGCACTGACAAATGTATGATGAATTTATCCATGTCTATTAATATGCACCACTACCAGCTAGCTCAGGGGTCTTCAGACTTGGCCCTGTGCACTGAGCAGGAACTGTTTCTGGAAACTGCCACTGCGGCCGTCTTGGGCTTATCCATCTGTCACTCTGCAGCCCAGATTTGGCTTCCAGGCCCAGCAGACAAGCAGGCCGCCCTCAAGGGATCCCAGCCCTTACCGGATGCCCTGCTCCACAGCTGAGAGCTCGGTGAGGGCTGCTGCTGCTGCTGCTGGCAAGACCACCCTGCGGCCCAACAATAGCCCCTCCGCAGCTCCTGGGTCTCCCTGCCAGGCAGCGATTGGCCTTCCTCCGGCTGTTATTGCTGGGGAGGAAGCCAATTCCTGCACTGCCTGAGTGGGGCGGGGCGAGATTCCATGGGAACGGTGGGCTCCTATCGTGGGACCTCAGACCAACTCGGAGCAAACGGCGGCGTGCGATTGGGAGGCGGAGGAGGCTGCGACCGCTCCTTTGCTGTGGTCAGCATGGAAATTGTCGGCCCTTTGCGCCTTTGCAGACCAGATGAATTGGCTAGGACAGGGGTCCCCAAACCCCGGTCCGTGGACCAGTACCGGGCCCCGGCATGCCAGCAACCTGTCCGCTCAAACAAGCAACGCCCCATCCTCGGGATGCAGGCAGCACTCAAAACCACACACCCTACTCCGGTCCGCGGAAAAACCTCTCTCCACGGAACCGGTGATCCCTGGTGCCCAAAGGGTTGGGGACCTCTGGGCTAGGATGTAAATTTTGAATAGAGGAGGCTGGGCAGGCTGCACAAGGGTGCCGTGTCCCCACACGGGTCCCAGAAATTCCATTCCTGAGGCGCAGCATCTGAAGAGAACCCCCTCCCCAAGAGCATCAGTCCTGGGGAGTCCCTCGGCAGCAGCCTGTGGAACGCAGCGCAGGCTGAGCAGAAGGGAAGGGCACGTTCACCCTCATGAGGAGCAAATATCCTGTTCTGGGAGCTGTTTGGCTCCCGCTGTGTTTATTTGACAAACAGATTCCATTGTTTTGTCATTTTGCCTTTGAAAGGAGGAAACTAAAACTCGAAAGGGGGGAAAATGATGCATCCCAAAATATCCCTAAAATATAGTTAATGCAGATGACATAAAACGGAGGGGCTGCCTGATATCCTAGAAGACAGAAAGGAAGGCCAAAGCAATCTGGAGGGGCCAGATGGGGGGGGAGGGGAGCCGCCAGCCAGGTCAGCTTGGAAGGATCCCTGCCCAGTGGGTTTGGGGGGGGGGCTACAGCAAGGGACAAGGCGACATCCACAAAGCGACCCTTTCGGATCACTCCAATCAGGGAAGGGGAACCCCGCTTACCTCTCCTTTGCCCCCTCCTGAAGGAGCCCCATGCCCTGCTGCCCCTCTCCTGGGAAATGGACCCAGAGAAGGGTCCATCAGAGGCTGGAAGAGGGGGAAGGCGCCGGACAAGCCTCAAGCCAGGGTCTGCCGCCCGCCGCCTTCCCTTCCCCCCACCCCCCTCTACAGTACGCGGCCGCTCGAAGCTCCCGAGCCCGGCCCAGGTACTTCGCGCGCTTCTTCACGGGTCTGGCCCAGGAAGCCCGGCCCGGCCCGCTTCTGGGCTCCCCTTCGGCAGGGAAGGGGGCACTCGCGATGGCCAGGAGGCGGAAGATCGCCGCACCAGGCGGCTACCCCAGCGCAGTCCTGGAGGGCGAAGGTGAGGGCTACTTTCTCCAAATGGGGACCCCTCTTCCGCCACCTGGAGCGGTCAGCACCTCCCTCCCCCCAGCCCCAGCCCCACTGCCCTCCTCTTGCTCGGGTTTGGGCGTTGCGAGTGGCGGGCTAGGCTGAGCCGGGCGGCGGACGAGACGGCTCCTTTCCCGGCCACGCAGGGCTCTTCGCGGGCCCCGGCCGCACCGGACCGCAGCCCCCTTGGACGTTTGGGTGGCGCTTTGGCCTTGGCAGCGGCCCTTCCCTTCTTCCCGGGAGCCGGGGGCTGGGCTGGGCGCCTTCGGCTCGAGGACACCGAGAAGGAGCCGGGTGCCGCAGCTGAGGCAGAGCGGGCTGGGGGCCCCCGGGGGTTTGCCTCCGCCGGCGCGGCTGCAGGGCCGGCGCTGCCAGTCAAACGGGACACCAGGCCGAGCGCCGCCCGTCTGGCTCCAAGTCGGGGCGCCCCTGCCCCACCGAGGCTCGCTTGCCGAGGCGGCGCCCGAAGCCCCTCACCGGGCCCGGAACGGAGCGCGCCGCGCGAAACGTCTGCCCCGCGGCCCCGGCTGTCCAGGAGGGCGCCCTGTCGGACGCGGCGCGGGCCCACGCACGGCGCGGCGGCAGCGGGAGCGAGCAGGCGGGCCGGCGGCGGCGGCGGGGGGGGGGGTCTGCAGCCCCAGAGTCGCTCGCGGGGCAGAGCAGCATCCCAGGCGCGCCGCACGCCCCGCCCGAGCCACACGGTAGCTGGCCGGCGGGGAGGAGAGAGCCAGCGGGGCGAGCGGGCAGAGATCGCCGCCTCCGATGCGCCACGGAGCCCCGCCGGAGAAGAGGCGGCTGGCGCGGGTCACCCTGCCGCTGATCGAGCCGAGAGCCGCCGCCGCCGCTCTTCCTCCTGGTGCGCAGCGCTGCTGCTGGGCGGCCGCCGTCCCGCTCGCCGCCCGCGGCCAGCAGCTGCTCGCCTCGGCTCCCTTTGCCCGCCGAAGCCCAGCTCCTCGCCCTGCCCGGTAGGTGTCCGCCGCCTCCCGCTTGGCTTCGGAACGGCGGAGTTCTTGCGGGGAAGAGGGGCGGGTGGGCGAGCGGGCGGGCGGGCGGGCGGGGGCAGGAACCGCGGCGCTCGGCGGGAGACGGCGCCAATGAACCGGCTCGCCGAGGACCGCAGCCGGCCGGGGCTGGGTCAGCAGGAGGGCGGGCGGGCGGCGGCAGTTGCGGTTGTCCGCCGCCGGCCCGCAGCCAGCTTCTTTCCTGCCGCAGCTGCCCGGAACTTTGGGCTCGGAGGGGCGGCATCTCCGTCGCGGGGCGGGCGCGACGCGGGGGCGTCTCTGCCCGGCCTCCTGCTGCGACTCCGCAGGCGAGGAAGAGGCCGGAGGCTGCCCCCCGAAAGGGGCTTTCGGGGCGGGGGAGTCAGACCCCCTCCGCGGAGTAAAGGATCCCGGAGCAGGAGGAGGTCGCTGTGGAGGCGGCGAGGGCAGAGCTGGTCGGCCCCGCGTCCCGGCCGGGCCTTTAGAAAAGCGGGCTGCTGGTCGGGGGTGACCCTGCAGGCCTGAGGGCCCAGCGGCCTGCGCTGCCGAGTCCCCCGGCTGGGCGGCCCAGGGGCTGCTTCCGAGGCACCGGGGCGCGTTACCTGTCCTCCCCCCACCGCGCCTTGTTGCTTCCCAGGCAAGGGGCAGCGTGTGGGAGGGGGAGTCGTTTGGCGAGAGCCCCGTTTATCCCCGGCTCCCCCGAGAAGAGGCTGCGGGTCCGGTGAAGCGCGCGAGAAATTCAGAAATCTGGGCTCTTCTTCCCTCCTGGCTGCCTTTCTAGCTGCTCTGCGGCGTTGGGTCCCCCCTGCCTCCCCTGGTGTTTAGGACTCTTTTCTCTCCCGAAATGCGCCCAGTCAGGGAGGCTTGTTTCCCTGCAAACCACCGGGTACTTCTAGCTGTGCACGGTTCCTCCCAGTCTCCCCTCCCCTTTAAACTTCTCCCCCCCCCATTTCCTCTCTGAGCCCATTCGGGACTGGCACCTCTGCGCTCCAGTGCCCACCGACTCCAGAAAGGGAGGCGATGCCAGGCTGAGCGGATTTGAGGCCTCCAAAGTTCTTCTGCCTCTGCTGAACCCCCAGCCCGGCCTCTCCTCTCCCCCAGTTTCAGATGGCTCACTGCAAAGGGACTAGCGTGGATGTGAAGGGCCCAGGAGGGCAGCCTCTGCAAGGGACAGCTCCCACCCCAGTGGAAGGCCTGGCACAGAGCAGAATCCCCGCCAACGTGGGGCACCTGGGGCTGCCCTGGCTGGCGGTTCCCGTGTGGTTTTCTCCCGTCCCGGGTGCAAATCATTCCAGGGCACTTTCCTGGTGGCTTCTCTCTCTTCTGGCAGGCTGCCATCTTTGCAGGGTTCATCTGGCCGGTGAGGTTTGACACCCACTTTGAGCCAGCTGTGATCCAAATCTGTCTTCTGGTGCTCCTGCTGACCGACCAGTCATGTCCAATTGCCCAGAGCTGTCCAGTCCTGGGAAGGGCTGATCCGGCTGCACATTTGCATGGGATTCTGTTCTGTGTCCCGCTCCCTCCTGTGGCTCCTCCACACACCCTGCAGACGGGGCAGCGGGACAGAGAGGGGCGCTTGGCCCCTCCTCCCCACTTTCCCAGCCTAGAGGGAGAGGCTGCTCCTAGCTCAAAGCTTGGCCTCCACTGGAGATGGAAAAGAGGGGGGCGGGCTTTACTCCCCTCCAAGTGGAAATTGTCCGAATCTGCTCCAAAGGGGACGGCGACTGGGCCGAGGTGATCCGAAGGCGGAGCAGTCAGGCTGCCTCTCTCTGGCCCTGGGAGAACCGGGCCTGTCCCAGGGGGTCCCCTTCTGCTTAGCCAGGGCGCTCCTGCAGCGGGAGGAGCCCCCCCCGGACTCCTTGAGAATCCCTCTGGGTCTCCCTGCTGCTGCTGTGGCCTTTTCCTCTCCTGGGGTCTCCCCCCCCCCGCCTCCCTCCCACGGTGCCATGATAGGCCTTTTTAATGGGGAAACTGACGGGGGAGGGGACAGAGCAACCATCTGCCTGTGTTCAAAGTAAGTGGTCTTCAAAGTAAGGGGAGGTTAAGATCAGGGACTGGCCTGTGCACATCTGGTTTACATTTCTTAAGAGAACATCTGGGCTGCCATTCTTAGGGTGCACCAACAGCCCCTGAGGCTGCGGAGCTTCTGGCGTCCCCCAGTCCTGCCCTATCCTTTGCCTCTCTTTCCGCCTCGGACAGGTTCTCCTCTCTGGCGGGTCATGCAGGGTCCTTTAGGCTGCCCCCTCCCTAAGGTGGGGGAGGGTCGCCATGTGTTCCCCGGCCCACGGAGACAGGTCCCACACACACTTTGTGCCCCTCTGATTCCTGCCTCTGTGTCAGCTGGCGATGGAGGCGAGCTAAGGGGGGAGAGGAGGCTGCAGTCACCTGCCTGCCTCAGTCAGGGCTCAGAGGGGGGGGCTCTTCCTCCATGGATGCCAAGGACAGGCAACCTATCTCCGAACAGGAAGGGGCCCTCAGAGAGGATCAAGCAGTGTGTGTGGGGGGGTGACTGTTCCTTGGGGCAAGAGGCAGGGCAGAGACAGCCACGCCCGCATTTTCCCATGGCCTCTTGGGCTTCAAGGAATGCCGGCCTTAATGATGGCAGTGGTCCCACGAGACAGTCCCTGGGCGCCCCTCCCCTTTGCTTTTCCAAATCAGCCAAGCTGCAGCCCTCAAACTGTAGCTGGCCTTGTGTGATGCGCTCTCTTGACGGCACTGCCACGAAGGAAGACTGCGGGGGAGGAGATCCCACGTGGCCAGGGAACATTTCTCAAATGGATCTGAATACTTTGATTCATTCGGCTTGCTACCTGTCCGGTCCTGGTCAGGGGTAAACGGGAGGATGCAGGGATCAAGCAGGGCTGCCTTGCTAGTTGTACACCTTTCAGCCACCAAGGAAAGACGGCCCGGAGTGCACCCATTTCCTGGGTGGGCGTCCCCACCTGAGTTTTGCAAGAGGCTGCCGTCCCCCCGTGTTACCTTAAGGGAGAAAATTTCTTCACTGAGCTGAGGGTTGCAGCACCCCCCCCCCATGTCCCCCCTTGAATGTGGGAGACTTTGTGAGCTTTTGCAGCTGGCAGAGGAGACTCAGCCTAGCTGTGGTCAGCCACTGGTACGCAACCTCAGGCAAGAGTCCTTATGCTGAGATGACCCCCCAAAAGTGATACCCAGGTAGGAGATGGTGGTGAGGGATGCTGAAGCCCAGGCCGCCTCCCCCACGGATTTACAGGTGCCAGCAGCGAGGAGGAGCCCTCTGTGCAGATGGCCCCAGAGCTGGGAGGGAGCCCCTGCTTTGGACTGGCTATCCCAGGCCTCAGCATCAGCTGACCCAAGGCCAGACTGTAATCCATCTTTTTCCAGTCCCTCCTTGCAATCCCCAGCTGCCTCTTCTGCTCCTTCGCCCCCCCGCCCCGCCTTGCTCCCCCTCCGGTCTGCTGAGCATCCCCACCCCCAGCAGGCAGGCAGATGGCTGTTAAGCCTCCAAGACAGCAAGACCCAGGGGTCCTTGCAGGGCTCAGAGCACCCCCCTCCCCCGCACCTGGTCCTGGGCTGGATGGGGCCAAGAATGACAGGAGGGCAATTCCTCATTCCAGCCACCTCACAAGAACCTCCCTTGCAGCCCGGCAGAAAGAGGGAAGCCGCCAGCTGCTCCCTCCCTCGCCCTCTTCCCCTTTTGGAAGCTGCCTGGACATCCCTCCCTGCTCCCAGCTGGCTGGGGAGGGCTTCACTGCAACTAGGATTTTTTAAAAATAGCTCTGGCCTTAGTGAGACAAACAGAGCCGCTTCCCCTCAAGGCTGGCAGCTGTTTTATCCACTGGAAGAATCTCAGGAAGAGGGGAGCCACGCTCCAGGAGCTGCGCGTCCCAGATGTCTCCGTAGCTAGACTTTCCAGGTAGGGATGAAGGAGGATATTCGTAGCTCGGGGGTCCCTGGTGCTCTCTGAGCTGGGTGGTTTTCTTGCAGAGGTTTCATTACCCAAACTAGGTAACATCAGTGCCAGAAAGGAGGGTGGGGGTCTTGCTCTCAGTTGATGTTTCAGACTCTCGCCCTGCCGGCGTCGGTGAGGGTGGTCTCAGAGGTGATCTCCTTGGGCTGTTTAATGTTGGCTGTTTGGCAGTTTCTCATTGTTCCCTGTTTTTGATCTGACGTTAAATCTTGGAGTTACTCTATGCTCATCTGGGCCTTGATTGCTGGTGGGGAAGTTGTTCCCTTTTTGGCTTGTTGAGTGTCTCCTTTGCACAATATGTAGATCTGGTTTATGTGTCCTTTTGATGGCCAATCAGTCAGAGTGCGAGGTTTGTGTGCGCCGCTGATTCCATGTGGTTATAATAGTCTGTTGGTGGTTTCTTGATGTATGGCAGTGTGATCCTTTTTACGGCTTGTGTTGGTTGTGCTGTATACCACTCAGCCCAATATAGCACCACCAACACAAGCCAAACAGGAACAGCCAAACAAGCCAACAGGAAACAATCCAACCAGAGAACTTCTGAGACCATCCTCCACCAACACTGACAGGGTGAGACACCAGAGAAGAAGTAGAGGAACAGAGGAAATAGACGAACTTTTTGCTAGTCAGCTAACTAAGATATGTAGGAAGCACATCACAATAGTAATGGGGGACTTTAACTACCCTGACATCAACTGGGAGACAAACTCTGCACCAAGTGGAAGATCAAACAGTTTCCTGACAAACCTAGCAGACAACTTTGTCTCCCAAAAAGTAGAGAAGGGAACTGGGGGATTAGCCATTTTGGATCTAATTCTCACTAACAGAGAGGAAATGATAGAAGGTGTTGAAGCCACAGGAACCTTGGGAGGTAGTGATCATGTAATATTGGAATTCAACATTATGGAAGCACAAGCAATAGAACACAGTCAAACTAGAGTCTTCGACTTCAAGAGAGCTAATTTCAATAAACTTAGAGAGGGCTTGGGAAGGATTCCATGGATGAGGATCCTCAAGGGGAAAACAACTC
>JALGBA010002537.1:0-13692 GCA_023970755.1 Azemiops feae
CACCATCTCCTGGTGATTGGCCCAAAGTCACCCAGCAGGCTTTCGTTCCCAAGGTGGAACTAGAACTCACCCTCTCCTGGTGATTGGCCCAAAGTCACCCATCAGGCTTTCGTTCCCAAGGTGGAACTAGAACTCACCCTCTCCTGGTGATTGGCTCAAAGTCACCCAGCAGGCTTTCGTTCCCAAGGTGGAACTAGAACTCACCCTCTCCTGGTGATTGGCTCAAAGTCACCCAGCAGGCTTTTGTTCCCAAGGTGGAACTAGAACTCACCATCTCCTGGTAATTGGCCCAAAGTCACCCAGCCGGCTTTCATGCCTAAGGCAGGACTAGAACTCACCATCTCCTGGTGATTGGCCCAAAGTCACCCAGCCGGCCTTCATGCCTAAGGCAGGACTAGAACTCACCATCTCCTGGTAATTGGCCCAAAGTCACCCAGCCGGCTTTCATGCCTAAGGCAGGACTAGAACTCACCATCTCCTGGTAATTGGCCCAAAGTCACCCAGCCGGCTTTCATGCCTAAGGCAGGACTAGAACTCACCATCTCCTGGTGATTGGCCCAAAGTCACCCAGCCGGCTTTCATGCCTAAGGCGGGACTAGAACTCCCCATTTCCTGCTTTCGAGCCTGGTGCCTGAACTACTAAATGTATGTAGAAGGAGAGCGTGCAAAGCTAAGTAGCGTTGTTTCTAGTTACCCTGTTGGTTTTCTTTGGGCATAGAGCGCGTTGGATTCTGGGTAAATGTAGCCTTTCAGAATATGATCTTGATAACGACAGAAGAAGTGGAAGCCACTTATTCTTCATCTGCCCTTTTTTCAGTACCTGGCCTGATAATTGGGACCATGTCTACGAGGATAACATGCCGAAGATTGTCAGGGCGGTCTTGCAGGACAACTGCATTTCCCAAGGCGGAGACCCCGAAGAGCTTCCCCCAAGAAGAAGCGAGCCGAAACGTCCAAAGAAGAGGCAGAAATCCTATAGTTGCTGTTGTGCTCAAAGCGTGGAAGCCACCAGGTTACCAATTAAGTTCTTATCCTTCCATTTCCCGGGAATCTAAGGGTCTCCTTCACAAAGTTGCCCTCCAAGCTTTGAGAGAAGGATCTCTTGAATCTGTTTGCTCCAGAACTAGCATTCGAGGCATCCAGAACACACCCAGGATCCTCTGTCTCCCAAGGCTTTCAAGAATAAAGAGCAGTTTTCTAGATTGGGGAAACGGCAAAGCTTTCTGCACTCAAGCTTCCCCAAGGGACTCCTGGCTGTTGTCCTCCATCAGGAACGACAAGGATGAGGTCCATTTAAAGGCATGCGGCAGCAAGGAAGCGGCTAGACAATTCCAGAAGCAAAGGCCCGGGTACGAATCTCTGTGTTACAACCCAGATCAACGCCTTCAGCCCCTTCCTGCCGAAGAGTATCATTTCATCCTACAGAATGTCTCCGTGTTGAAAGGGTACATGAAGCCCAAGGACATCGTGAACTCTTTCTCCCGGCTGAGCCATTTGCCGGCAGAAAAACGGCAGGCCTTCAAGTCCGGCTCCAGCTTCGCGGTGCTTTGCCAGGGCGTGGTTAGGAGCGTCCAGCGCTTTGGGAACGCCGAGCTGATCGTGCTTTTGAAAGCCTTTGTGGCCTTCGGCGTTCCGCCCGTCCATTATATGTTGAAGGTCGTGGAAGCCGAATGCGGCCGGCGGATCGAGCTGCTGAGCTTGGATCAGCAGCTGCTGGTGGCCGATCTGTGGCGCTGCTTGCACTGCAAAGTCCCCCAGTATCTGGACACGATGTTGAACGACGTCAACGCGAAGTGGAAGGCTCCGTCTTTGACCCAGCTGGTCCAGCTGGTCTACATCGTCGGCGAAGGCCGTCGGGCCCCTGAAGAGCTCATAAAGAAGTTGGAGGCCTCGGTGTCGAATCATTTGCAGGCTCTCAGTCTGGAGGAAGTGGGAGTCATCTGCTTGGGCTTCTTCAAGGCGCAAAGTAACATGTCCGAGCCTCTCTTGAGAAAAATCGGAGACAAAATATGTGGCTCCCTGGGAGACATGAGCAGTTTTGCCATCGTGAACGTGTTGAAAATGCTCCGGGGGATTCACTTGGATCACGTGGACTTTCTAAAGGAGCTCGGGCGTGTGATTCCTCCCAGAATCTCCACGATCAGCATGCCGGGGGTCATGCACATCGCGTTTGCCTGCTCCTCCTTGCGCTATTGCGACGAAGACATCCTGAACGCCATTGCGGCGGTGGTGCCTCCCAAGGCGGCTTCTTGCCGCACCAAGGACATCGCAAAATTGTTGTGGTCTTTTGGAACCTTGAACTACCAGCCTCCCAACGGGGAAGAGTTTTACGGCAGCCTGCTGGAGCAGCTGGAGTCGAGGTTGTTCGAGTACAATAAGTTCCCCGAGCATTTGATCACCTCCTTAATCGGTTTGGCCTTCGTGGAGCGTTTCCCCTACGAATTGCTGGACTACGTGTTGAGTCCCGAGTTTATCCAGCTAAGCAGCGTCTGTAAACATGATCTCTGGAAAGATTTTTTCACCCTGGACGGGACGGTGGGGATCGAGTGTCCGGCCTACGCCGGCAGTCGTCTGAGCGTCCAAAGCAAACAGGAGATGGCGGGGAAGATGCAGGACTATTTCTTGAAGCAGGAATTCGAGGCGGCATGGTCCCTCCTGGAGAACGTGTTGGGGGGCCCCCAGTTTGTCAAGCTCCACGCCATCTTGCCTCACGCCAGGACCGTGGATTTAGAAGTCCGTTTAGACGCCAGCCGAAAGCCGCTGCCGTTTAATTCGGAAGGGAGCACCACGGAGCGCTTAGAACTGAAGAAAAAGGGCACGTTGCTGACCGATAACATGATTAACCAGCTTTTGAAAGGGAAATCGCTCGGCCAGCCCAACGGAAGCGAGAAAGACCAGGGGATTCAGCAAAAGGCGGAATTTCGTGGACTGCCTATTTGGAAAAAATTGGAGTTTTCTGATGCCGGACCTGGTTTGGACCCTTCAGCCGATGCAAAAGTTGAAGGACGACCCTCTCCGATAAACCAGGAGCGGCAAGAATGTGTGAAACTAGCTCTTCAAGTCACCAACCGAAACCAGTACAGGTACCACTCAAAAGAACTGCTGGGACTCCACGCCATGAAAAGGAGACAACTCCGCCAAATTGGATATATACCAGTAGAACTGCCCTTTTGGGAGTGGTTTCCGTTACTCAAATGTAACCGGGAGGAACAGAGGAAATATTTGTGCCAGAAGGTGTACGAATCGTAGCTAAAACATTCCATAGAACCGGACGAAAAATCCTTTCGGGGGGAATGACTTGAGGGTTTTTTTAGCTTTTAAGGTGACCGTCGTAGTCAGTATTTTCATGCTAGCTTTCAGCCCGTTTCTCTGAGGGTGGAGGGATTTTGCGCTCATCCTTAAGTAAATAAAACGCTGCTACTCATACAATTTTATCTTACTCGTGCTCCACCACTTCGCCCGCGAAGGAGCAGCCATCATCACTTGAAAAACCGGGGGGGGGGGGAAGCAAAGCTTTGAGAATTAATTCGTTACGTGTATATACAGTCCCAGCAATTGATTTGTCCATCATTTGAGGGAGCACATCTCTCGCTCATGGGAATTTAAAATTTGCCTGAATTTGGGGAGATGTCAGAAGAAATGTAAAATGCTTTCGGGGTACGCGTATAAAATGTCTGCGTATTAATCGGAGTGGGTGGCAGTGTCCGTCCCACGCCGATTGATCTTGGAAGCTACAGTAGTGGCCAAAATGGTGGAAACCTTTTGGGAAAAGTGTACAGTAGAAATGCCACTTTTTAAGTTTCCACCCATTTTTCTTCTAATTTCTTTACAACTGTAGCCTTGTTCACTTCATAATACTATTTTACATCGCTTTCTGGGCAACCAGTCAACTCTTTGCACCGTGACTTTAATTTTATTACGTTTTGCAAGCTCACTCAACGAAAGAGCACAAAAAAACCCAGCCAACTTGATGGCGATCACATAACACACTGACAAATGTCCTCCTCTCAGCTTCAATACAGGACATCAATAGCTGAATCCTACTGTGATCTGTTTGCCAAAACAAGATGACACCTGATTGGCTCTCTAAACACTCATGCTCATTGGCTACAATCAGATGAAGGAAAGCTACCTGAGATCAACCTGAGCTAGTTGTGCTTCCTTTTTCTGGTTATTTGGCTATAACTTTTCATAGAATACAGTACAGATAATTGAACAAACTTGGTTGCATTACATTCTTGATTAAATTATCTTTCCATTGATATATAATTTTATGGTACTACTCCAAAACAAATGGTGTTACTAGCCATCAAAACCTCAAAAATACACTTTTCCCAAAAGGTTTCCACAATTTTGGCCACTACTGTAAGTAGGATCAGACCTTGTTATTATTTGAATGGGAGGCCACTAAGAAATCCTTGGAATGTAGGTTAGATTGGGAAGTCAGGAAATATTCCAGAAAAGGGAAGCACTGGGAAATCACGTCTGTATTGCACACCAAATAAACGAAGAAACAAACCTACATGGAGAGAAGTTTGAAGTTACCATAAAGTGAATTTAAGCACTTGGATATACATTTGCATGTGGATAGGTAGTCCTCGACTTAATGCCCAAAATTGAGCTCCAAAGTTTTGTTGCTAAGCGAGACATTTCGTGAATTTTGCCCCATTTTACAACCTGTCTTGCCACCGTTGTTAAGCTAGTAACACGGTTGTTAAGTGAATCTGGCTTCCCCCCCCCCCCATGAACTTTGCTTGTCAGAAGGTCGCAAAAGGGGATCGCGTGACCCCGGGACACTGCGACCGTCGTAAATGTGAGTCCCCTGCCAAGCCTTTGAACTTTGATCCCATGATGCTGCAGTGTGAAAAACGGTCAGAAGTCCCTTTTTTTTTTCAGTGCCTTCTGTAATTTAGAACAGTCGCTAAACAAAACGGTCGTAAGGTGAGGACTACCTAGATATCACTCCAGTAGGCAAGATCAACCCGGTGTAAGAAAATGCAGTTTGGCTAATGGGGAAATAGTTGGGCAATGTTGTCACATCCCACTTTTAATGCTTTAATTCTTTGCTCAAAATCATTGGCATGCCAAAAGGGAAAAGCTGGATGCCCCGGTTAAGTGACTGGAAAACATTACCACAATTAAAATATACTATTATTGCTTTTGTGTATTTTTACTTTACTTATTTACTTATTTATTCTGCTGCATCGTGTCGAATTCATAAAGGCTCATGGCCGTTTCTTCAGCGAAATGTTCAGAGACGGGAGAACAGAACCCAGATGGCTTCAGTTAGAACCGTGTTCCTCAACCTTGGCAACTTGAAGTTAGGTGAACTTCCAACTCCCAGAATTCCCCAGCCAGCACAGCTGGCTGGGGAATTCTGGGAGTTGAAGTCCACCTATCTTCAAGACGCCAAGGTTGAGGAACACTTGAGTTAGAAGGTAGATTAAAATTTGTTCAGCATGATCTCCTAGTGATGGGACTATAGATGTTGCTCTTAAGATTCACATGCGTTGTTTAAGGCTTCACTGTTGCCTTTCTGTTCCAGAAGGTTGCTAATTATCACTGGTATTATAATATTTTATAACCATCCTATATCATCCATTCACCTCCTTCCCAGTCCGTAGACTAATCCCTTCCAGGATGTTGTGAACCATTGCTTCTCATGATGGGGAAATGTTATCATTGAAAAAGAAAGTTAACAGAATCACAGAATTGGAAGGGGCCTGGGAGGTCTTCTAGTCCAACCCCCTGCACAAGCAGGAGACCTGCCTAGACCATTCTGGTTGTCCAATCTCTTTAGAAAAAAAACTCAAGTGTTGGAGCACCCACAACATCTAGAGGCAAACTGTTCCACTGATTAATTGTCTTCACTGTTAGGAAATTTCTCCTTAATTCCAGGTTGCTTCTCGATTAGTTTCCATCCGTTGCTTCTTGTCCTGCCTTCAGGCGCTTTGGAGAATAGCTTGACTCCCTCTTCTTTGGGGCAGCCCCTGAGATACTGGAAGACTGCTATCCTGTCCCCCCTCGTCCTTCTCTTCATTAAACTAGACATACCCAATTCCTGCAACCATTCTTCGTACGTTTTAGCCTCCTAATAATCTTTGTTGGTTAATCTTTGCATATCCTACATTTATGGTTTATTTCTTTTCCCACATTTGGTTGGTAGAAAATCCAAATTAGCTTGATAGACCGAAGGCTTATGAAATGAAGAATTTGTAGTCGAGTACCGACGTTGTAATATTGGCATCAACCACACGAAGGCTTGATCAGTAATTATAGTTTTATGGCAAATAGGATTTTAAGAAGAAGCAGCTTTTGTAAACTGGAAGATGCTTGTTGTGCTCTTTCTCACACACACGCACACACTATGTACACAATCCATTTTTATTGGCGGTTATGCCCTAAGCTTAGCACAGATTTTAGTTTGCAAACTATTTCTCTCCCGCTTAAGTTTAGAATCCGGACTTGTGCTAGGTGTGTTATACTTGTTATAGTTGTTACAAAGACAACTTCCTTGAGGTGTAGTGCAGTACAGTGTTCCTCTGTGGCACAGTCTGTAGGATACGTGGTGCCACAGTGGTGAGAATGCAATATTGCAGGCTAAAATCACTGCCCACTGCCAGCAGTTCGATCCTGACCGGTTCAAGGTTAAACTCTGCCTTCCGTCCTTCCGAGGTCGGTAAAATGAGGACCCAGATTGTTGGGGGCGATAGGCTGACTCTGTAAACTGCTTAGAGAGGGCTGTAAGAGCAGTATGAAGCGGTATATAAGTCTAAGTGCTAGTGGGAAGGAAGGAAAGGAAGGAAGGAAGGAAGTGGGAGAGAGGAAGGAGGGAGGGAGAGAGGGAAAATGAAAGGAACGGAGGGAGGGAAGGAAGGAAGGAAGGGCCCGGATGGTGCAGTGATTAGAATGCAGTATTGGAGGCTAACTCTGCCCACTGCCTTGGGTTCAACCGGCTCTAGGTTAAACTCCGCCTTCCGTCCTTCCGAGGTCGGTAAAATGAGGACCCAGATTGTTGGGGGCTGCAAGATGCTGACTCTGTAGAACCGCTTAGAGAGGGACTGTAAAGCACCATGAAGCGGTATATAAGTCTAAGGGCTATTGCTATTCTCAACCTTGACAACTTTAAGACCTTTCTTGCCACCGTGGTTAAAATATTCGTTAATCTTGACATAATACTCATTGCAATAATAATCTTGCAACAGAGATTTAATGGACCTTTAACCCTCGAGTTACGTCTGCTGATGTTGCATTTAGACATTCTAAGTTCAGTATAGCAGCAATAGCACTTAAGACTTATATACCACTTCATAGTGCTTTACAGCCTCCTCTGAGCGGTTTTCAGAGTCAACATATTGTTCCCCCCCCCAGAGGTCTGGGTCCTCATTTTACTGACCTCAGAAGGACGGAAGGATGAGTCAATCTAGAGCCGGTCAGGATCGAACTCCTGACGGGTGAGCAGAGTTAGCCTGCAATATTACATTCTAACCACTGCACCACCATGGCGCAATATAATTGTAGTGTATTTTGAGACTGAGGTCAACAGTTACCTGTATTCTGTAAACTAATACAGGTAGTCCTCGACTTAACAACAGTTCATTTAGTGACCGTTCAGAGTTACAACGGCACTATAAAAATGACTTACGACCGTTTTTCACACTTACGACCCTTGCAGCATCCCCAGGGTCACGCGATCGAAATTCAGGCGCTTGGCCACTGACTCGTATTTATGACGGTTGACGTGTCCCCCGGGTCATGTGATCCCCTTTTGGCGACCTCCTGACAAGCAAAGTCAAGGGAGGGGAGCCCGATTCCCTTAACAGCCGTGTTCCTAACTTCACAATTGCAGCGCTTTACTTAACAACGGTGGCAATCAATTTCGTAAAATGGAGCGAAACTTAATTAAGAAATGATTAGCCACAGAAATTGTGGCCTCAGTTGTGTTCGTAAGCCGAGGACCGCCTGTACCAGGCTACAAATTAACAGCAAATTAACGAATGTTTTCCAGTTGAGCCAGAGTGTAAACCATATTGCTGTGCAACTTTAATAAACTTTGGTAATGATATTGCACGTACTTTCAGATTGGCCATCATATCAGAACAATTTATATTCCTTGCCAGATGCCACCAGACCTTTTAATATCATGAGACTGTCTAATAGAAGAATAACAATGAACTGAAGGCCAAATTGAAGCTCGAGAGGAACAAGGTACCTTTGATACGCACACACACCACATTAGAATAGAATAGAGCTGGAAGGGACCTTGGAGGTCTTCTAGTCCAGCCCCCCCGCTCAAGCAGGAGAACCTACCATCTCAGACAAGTGACTGTCCGGTCTCTTCTTAAAAACCTCCAGTGATGGAGCGCCCACGATTCCTGAAGGCAATTATTATAACTTAATAAGATGTGTGGACTTCAACTCCCAGAATTCCCCAGCCAGCAGAGGAATTCTGAGAGTTGAAGTCCACAAGTCTTAAAGTTGCCCACTTTGGAGACCTTTCCTATGCTGGCTGAGGAATTCTGGGAGTTGAAGTCCACAAGGTTGCCCAGTTTGGACACCTCTGCTATGCTGGCTGGGGAATTCTGGGAGTTGAAGTCCACAAGTCTTAAAAGTTGCCCAGTTTGGAGATCTCTGCTATGCTGGCTAAGGAATTCTGGGAGTTGAAGTCCACGAGTCTTAGAAGTGGCCAAGGTTGGATACCTGTATTCTAGGCCCTTCCAATGGCACAAAAGCACCATTCAAAATTCCAAGCCTTGTATTCCAAGCCTGCCCAATTGATCACGAGTTCTGAAAAGTCAGTCAGAATAGAGCTGGAAGGGACCTCGGAGGTCGTCTAGTCCAACCCCCTGCTCAAGCAGGAGACCCTATACCGTTTCAGACAAGAGACTGCCCGGTCTCTTCTTAAAAACCTCCCGTGATGGGGCACCCACAACTTCTGGAGGCAAGCTGTTCCACTGGTCAATTGTCCTCACAGTTAGGCAGCTTCTCCTTCATTAAAAAGAATTTAATTAATTAATTAATTAAAGTCCCACATTGGCAGTGGCCAATAGCTTTCCCAGACTCTGGATGGCAATCCTGCCCTCAGAATTGGGAACAGCGACCTGTCCTATTGACCCTGGTGGAGAACGTAGGAATCGAATGTCCTCCTCGCGGCTTATCAACCTTCGCCACGAGTTCGCATCTCTCCTACATCTGCACCAAATTTTACTTATTTGGGAAATTTATATTGCTGCCTCCTCGTTCAATTAATTAACAACCGGTGACACCGCTTTGTGGCTTTTCTCGCTGCCAGCGGGCTCACCACGAAGGAGCATCCGGGCAGCCCCGCGCCGGACGGAGCGAGAAATAAGACACAGAGTCAATTTCTCCTCGGGGTGAAATGAGCCCAGAACAAAGCCAGGCAAATCTCTTTTATTAGTTCAGCAAAATATAGGTGGTGACATGGGGCAAGCAAGGGGGGTTACATTCTAGCTCAGCAAACTATAGGTGATTTCATGAAGCAAGTACAAGTTACAAGAAGCGAACAAAAGTGGTTACATGAAGCAGGCAAAAGGCTGTTACATTCTTTCAGATAAGCATTCCATCAGAAGGCAGTTTGTGTGTGTGATGCAGTTACTTTGTTCAGCTATATGCTTATGTTACAATTTGTTGCTAAACAACTTTGTGCAGAGTTTCTCATGTCCTTGGCTCCTGTTTCATGTGAGAGTCATTGGCCTAGTCACACTGCAGGAGCCTGAACCAAACTTTTTCCCAACATCTCCTCTGTTTTTGTTTTTAAAAGTAGGTTTCCTGCCCTGTGAGTTGGTGGTCCTCCGACCCCCTCCCATCCAGGGTAGGTGTTGACCTACATAATTGCATATGGACAGATTCAGAGTCATCGTCAGAGTCTGGTGTGCAGAGGGATGCTTTCTCCACATCTTCTTCAGATGATACTGGTTGGTAATGGTGACGTTCCAGTATCATGTTTTCCAAAGTACCTATTTTGCTTTGCACAAAGTTTTTTAAGCGAGATAAAATACAAGGGCCAAATATGCATGCAAGGAATAACAATACCAGTGGACCTGCTATGACACTTAGCAGGGTGGTCAACCATGGAGAAAAATTAAACCAGGATTGGAACCAATTTTGTTGACCTTCTTTCTCTTTCTTTCGTTTAGTCAGGCCCTCCCTGAGTTTGGTCATGGAGTCCTGTATTATACCAGAGTGGTCTGCATAAAGGCAACATTCTTCTCCTAAGGCCACACATAACCCCCCTTCTTTTAGAAAAAGCAAATCAAGTCCCCTTCTGTTTTGTAAGACTACTTCAGAGAGGGAGGTTAAGGACTTATGTAAGTGTGAGATAGAAGTTTCTATTCTCTCTAAAACTTCATCGATGGCTGCTCTAAGGTTGTGGTATTGAGTATACTGATGTGCGAAAGAAGCTACTCCAGTTCCTGCTCCTGTCAGGCCAAGTATGACCTGGACAAGGATGCAAAAGCCTTTGGTGGTTATCACATGGCCGTGGGCACAGGCTGTAAGGCCTGTGGAGCAGGCCCACCATCCGTCTCTAGGTGGTATGTAAAAGAGTGTTGTGTTAATCGTGGTATGTGTGGTGTTGCAGTATTGTGCGTATTGAGTGGGTACCAGTCCAATGCAGGTTCCCGTACCTGACATTGACTGCAGTGTTTGTGAGCCATGTTTCCATCTGCATGTGTTGTCATCTGAGGAGGTGTTGTATGGAGAGACAAACCCTACAGCCTCATAATATGGGGGTTGAACATTGTAGCAAAACCAACAGGCCTTAGTAAGGTCAGGACGGGTGCTATTCACCAAATGATAGGTGGCATTGACAATGTCCCAAAGAGGGTTCCCAGGGCGTCTCTGTGAGGGGGGGTCCCATGTTATTTCCCCCGTGGAGACACAGTCCCAGTGTGCGCAAAAATAGGCGCTTTCCCCCCCACACTTGTTCCGGTGTGCTGTGTCTTTCATATAGCCAGGGCAAACATAGAGGGACCACCGCTTGATCCATTGGTGGCTAGTGATGGTGGTGGCCCCCAGCATGATGCCAAAGTCAAAGTACAGGTCAGGAAACCAGGATCCCGGCACAGCTATGGATGAAGTGGAGTTCAGGATGTTTGCGTGTTTGTCCAATACTACCCACGTAAAATTCAGGGGCTGGTGAGGATTGTGGAGGGCAAGAAAGGCATCAAGATGCTGTCTCTCCGTCAGTAGGCAAAGTGTTGTTAGGAACATTGTTTTTAGGATCAGGCTTAGGATGATGTGGGTGAACATGGCGACCTGGAACTCACAAGGTGTTGTCTGGGAGTACAAAGTCACACATCAATGGTTGCAGGCTCAGGAGACAGGGAGGCTGCCGGCGGGGATGGATGGGGTGCTGGTGCAAAATAGGGCCGGACGCAGCGACCAGGAACCCACAAGACTTTTTCAGGCAGTTGGACTGCTGCGTAGCCTCTCCCCCAAGTGATGAGATCAACGGGCCCTTTCCAGGTAGGATCAGGGAGTTGACGATACCAAACCTGTGGTCGGGGAAGAGAAAGGGAGGAGGAAGAAAAATGCCTCTCGGCTGCAGAGGTAGGCGGGGTGCCTGTTAAGTTTAAGAAATTTAAGGTATGAAGACAAAGATTAAGGATGTTTTGCACTGCTGGGAGGCTAGGGGCAATTTTCCCTTGTGTCTGATTATATCTTTCCAGCGCATGTTTTAGCGTCTGGTGGGCGCGCTCAACCAAGGCTTGGCCTTGGGAGTTGTAGTTCCTTTGGGCATCCCAACGTTGCAAATGAACGAATACAGTGATTAATGACATGCTTAGTGGCTTCACCCCGTTGAGGGGTAGCAATGATGAAGCCAGAAAAGGTGTCAATGGAAACATGAAGATATTTCCATGGGGCAAATGGGGCATTTGTGTAACATCCATTTGCCAGATTTGGCAACACTCGGTTCCTCTGGGGTTTACCCCCATAGGAATAGAATGGGCCTGTTTGCTGCAAGTGGCACACTGCTGGAAAATAGCAGTTGCTTCTGCAGTGATTTTTCCAAATTGTTTCACAAGCGCCTGTGTATTTTGATGGAAATAAGCATGACTGTCCCAAGGAGAGACAGGAGAAAGAGACATGAAACAGGTAGCAGAGGCTGCAGCGTCTGCAATGTATTTATGATGATAATGAGTAAATATTGTTGGAGCTGCACTAATGTGGTATCCTTCTCTAAAAAAAAATGTGAGGAAAAATGGGTGTTGAGCGAGAAGAAAGGAGTGTGTGACCCAGATATGAAAAAGGTTCCAATTTGATCAAATTCCATTCAGAGGAAACAAATTTTCATGAAATAGGAAAAACATTTACAAATCTAAGCAAAACAATTCTGAGTCATTTCTGTTGATTGATGGATGTATATGTCTAACTAAACAATTTAAAACTCAAAAATTTGCAAAAGAATTGCCCAACAATTACTGCCTCCTCTTTCGAGTAAAAAAAATAGCAAGCTGAAACTGCAAGAGTGGGCATCAAATTTCACATCCACCCCCCTTCCTCAACCCAGACTTCTAGGCAGAGGAAGAAGAGAAAAAAAATAGTTAAAACGAACAGCTGCCCCCCCTCTCCTTTCGCCTGTCCTTCGCTCTAAAAGCAATACAGCCAGCGAAAAACGAAAGAGTCAGGAGGGGGGGAAAAGAAAAAGAAACTTTACAAAAATCTCACCACCAAAAAAATGCACATCATTTTCCATAAATTCTTTTATACCTCGTCCATAAAACTTTTCACATGCAAACTCATGCCATTGCGTTCCCATGTTACAACAATAAAAACTACAGTTTTACTGTTCCTTTACACCAGCAAATCAACTCATTCACTTCCACTCCACTTGCTTACACCATTTCACATACAAATATTTCAACATACTTTTCCATCTTTATTCAAGGCCTTTTTGTTTGGTGTTATCAAAGAGGGTTTGGACCCTTTTCCAAGTCTTGGAAATAACACAGAACAACACAGACAGACATATATACACAAATACCATTAAAACAACATTTATTTAGACATATAACTTGTCCTGCAAATAGCGAGAAAAATCAAGAGCTGATGTCAACCAAACATGTGGTTCTTGTATAGGGCCCTTTACCAACTCCTATTTTTCTCACCATTCCAAGGTTAAACATAATATTCCGGGTGGCCACACATACACAGACACATATATATGAACAAAATACAATACATATTAACACACTTAGCACCGTCAGACCTTGTCTGACAGGGTTAAACTTAACAGCCACTTGAAGTTTCAAGGCATCCCAATTGTTCCTCTAAAATTTGCCTTATGGGGGTGTACAATGGCTGTGGAGAAGCAAAATAATTAGCCTCTCCAGGAGGAGCTGAAGGTCCAACTGGAGATGATTTAAGGGTGACAATTTTATCTGATCGTAAACAGGCAGGGGGGGAGGCAATTTGCAGTGCAATGGTATTAACCCTACCCTCCCCTAAAAGATGATCAGCAGTGATGGCAACTGGGAGGTTCCCGCGGGCCACTGCCGCACGTACCCCTTGCCGCCAAACGGACTCAAAGATTAGGAATTGCGAGGAAGAAAGAAGCATGGTAGCAATATTTTTCCAATCTTCCGGGATCAGTTCTGCAAATCCTCTAGAGAAAGGTTTCCTGTCGCCATCGCTCTCTTCAGTCCAGCTGTAAAAGCAGACTGAGGCGAG